>VMDO01023913.1:0-30704 GCA_007922755.1 Pedetes capensis
TAATGATTTCTGCAGTAGTAAAAATTCCAAATTGGTTTTATTAGAGACAGTCTTCATATTTCTAATGAGCTATATGCATTCTGCATACACTTGAACTTGCTATTAAAATATCTCAAAAGCAAAACAACCTTTTTCCATTAAGGACAAGCAACAAAAATTTTGAGATTACTAAATTGGAAATAATGTTTTTGAGGTAATTAAGGAAATTACAAATTTCAAATGATCTAACTTTCATATAACTGCAATCTCAATTTTCATGTTGTATTCTGAACATATTTTCTGTGATTAGTATTATTATCATGAACCAATATAACTATAATTCTAAATTTTTATCTTATTTCTGAACATTTTTCATCCAATTAGTGTATCATTATCATGAAGCAAGATATCAAGAAGAGAAAAGGTATATTTCATAGAGTCCAACAGCTGTTAACATCATTCTCAATAAATCTGCTAAGAATCTTAGGCTTGAAATCCTCTCCCTGACATCTAAGCTCTCCATTATTTATTGGACCCAAATGTACTTAATTACATAATAGAATTAATTATTCTTTACTCCTGAAATGTGTGAAATTCAGCTCTAGTCAGAGTTTTTAGTTATAATCTCACATTTTCTCTCTTATACTTTTATAGTATCACTTTCTTGCTCATAATTCTTCCATTATAAAGATATTTTCATGAAAACATAATTCCCATTGCCCCCTCAATTCTACACAAATTATTTCTTGGGCAGTGTTGGTTCACAGTTTCAGCAAAGGTTAGAAGAGCAACTGTATTTGAGAAATGCATTGCAAAATAAGGTAAGCATCATGTTTTCATTGTATGACTCCTCAGAACTTTTAATATGCTAAATGAGATGGTGATTCTCTAAGAGGAGCTAAAATATCTGTTTTTGTCAGATGGTTTGGGGGCAATCACATTTTTCTCAGAGTACTTCACAGGATTAGTGCCCTAGGAAACACACTTTGGTAAACTGCTTTCTTTGGTCACTTCTCCACAAAATTTCTTTTCTGCATTACAAGTATAGTGGAACAACACTTTGTGATTTAGTTCTCATGTCTTGTAATCAGAGAGCCTTATTCAGTAAGTCAGTGGTGAAATGTTTCTGATAAATCCCAAAGCTCTAGAAAAGCAGATGGAAAACCTTATTTTGAAACAACAATTCTCTGAGACCATATTATGTAGGAGATATCTCTAAGTACTGGGAAATACACTTAAAATATAGATACACACATAACAAATGTTAAGCAAATATTAGCTATTATTATTTTAACTACCCTTGATTTAGTATTACTGAGTTATTAGTTTAGCTATTATATAGGGATTATATGTATATTTTTAAATGATTTTCCTGGATTTTGTGTAAGTTATTATATAATTTCTCTATTAATGTACTTATTAATCAGAATGATAATAAAGCACTCTATTGCATTGAAAAAAGTATAATTTAAGTACAAGTCTTTATAACACAGGGTTTATTGTCTTTCAATAAGAGGTAGCTAACTTCCAAAGGCTAAGCATCATTTCCTTTCCATATTTAAGCCACATTTACCATAATAATTTTTTTTCAAATTTGTCAATAAGCCTGCACTAAGAGAAATGGTGGGGCTGGGATTTAGCTCAGTTGGTAGAGCAACACTCTGCAGTCTCTGAGGTCCCAGGTTCTATTCCCAGCACCACAAAATGGGAGAAGTACATGGCAATCCACTCCTGAGGCAATCCCTAAACAATCAGACATTGAAAACCCTAGGAGGGTCTCTATGAGTCGGACAGGACTCCATGACACCTAACAAGTGAAATAGTCATCTTTCTTTCCGAAATACAATCCCTATATAAGTACCTATGTGAAAAAATTGTTGTAAATAATTGAAGTTGAAAATTAAAGCTTTAGAGAAAACATTTAAATAGTTCCAAATTTTACCAGATATTGTGAAATGTTTACCCAAGATCACATATGAAAATTCTCAGCTTCACGTACATTTGGTAAATTATACTAAGTATAAACATATTAAACAATGTCTACTTATAACTGTAACAACAGGACCCTGTGATTTTGAGCCTGTCTTCAATAGTTGAATATAATACTTGTATTTCTTTTAAAATGAATTAAATAGAAATCTTGCAGCTTTTCATTTTTTTCTGAATTCAGGTAATAAATTTAGAGAAGGTTCTTCTACCTGCAATTATTTCTAATTCTGAATTATAAAATTAATCATTTATACACATTCCTCCTGAACTTTTGCTTAAAGACACAAATACTGAAGTCAGCTATTTACATACATTTAAAATTTGGTGGGAAAAAATATTTTTCTTCTGTGACTGTAAAACCTAATGAAATATTTCTGCGTTTCCCTACAGAAATCAGAAACTGAATTTTCATGCTGTTATGCTTTTCATTTCCTCAAAACAAAAGTCCCCTTATGAATTTCTCTTTGAAACATAGAGGTTATTTACATATCAATGGACCAGTCTGTGCACAGGTGCGGGTACAAAGTCACTGTACCTATAACCCCGTATTCTCTGTACACGCAGGCTTCTATTCATCATTTCTTTCAACACAGTGAATATAACAGTCTCTATTAGGCACCAATAAAATTACGACATGGTCTCTTTGCTAAAGCAACACATTTCCTTTTCTCTTTGTTTCTTTTCCTGAAATATTGGGGATTGAATACAGGGCCTCACATATATTAGGCAAGAACTCTACCACCAAGCTGCACTCTCAGCCCCTTTTTTATTTTTTATTTTGAGATAGTATCTTGCTAAGTTGTGCAGGCTGCCTCTGGCCTCAGCCCCTCAGTTTTACAATAAAAATAGTCATAATGTGTAGTGTGGCCACTAAGGCAAATTTAGGGAATATTTTACAAAGGAAGTGATATTTTTGCTGCTCTTGGAAAAAAAATAAGTTTTTATTCCACCTGGAGAAATAGCAAAAGGATATTCTAATAAGAAATACTAACATTGGTTAAGATACAGAAAGATAAAATATGTCTTTACAAATTTATTTGCATGTTGAAAACCCTTTGAATAGCAGAGAAACACTGACAACAGTGCCCCGCATGGCACAGTGTCAGGGAGTGTTTTGTTCTATTGTACATAGGGTCGCTATGAATGAGTACTCACTCAACAGCACCTAACAACAACAACCACAAAAAATGACATATTGGTAAAAATAGAACCAGGTATTCAGTACATAAATTGTCCTTCAAATATCTTCATTAACATAAATTTCAAATGCAAAATAAAAATAATAATACTACAGTTTCTTGTGGGAGAGTTAATAGACTATTAAGAAATGAAATTGAATGAAAATATATCTTTAAACCTATGAGATGAAGGTGGGAGGTGTAGCTCAGTGATAGAGCTCTTACCTAGGATGCTTGAGACCTTAGGTTTGAACTCCAGCATTGCAAATAACAGTAATATTAAGGGATGTTTGTAATTTAGGCAGTTTATTAAAAACATAAAAAACTCATATCATCTATATTACTTTAAAACTTTATGTCCTAATTATTAAAATGGAGAAAAGTGTGGTATTAAATGGACATAGTAGTGCACATATATAATCTCAGCACTTGGGAGGCTGAAGCAGGAGTATTAACAAGAGTTCAAAGCTAGCCCATCTACATAATGAGTTCCAGGCCAGTCAAGGCTACACAGAGAGACCCTTTCTCAAACAAACAAACAAAAAAGCATAGCATTTGTGTGTTTTTTAAATTTTATTTCATTCTTTATCATCTGTTTAGGTGGCTCTTGAAAAACATGCTCATGATACAAGGTCATTTTATTACCAGTATCTTTAAGATGATGTAATAAGAGAAATATTGGACCAAATCCTGGAAAGTAAATTAAATCCCTAGTTTAATATCTTACTACATAAATGATTCTGAAAATGTCACTTTACCAGTTTGAGACTGAATGTTCTCATATATACTATAAGAAAAGTAATAAAACTAATCAGCTCTTTCACAGAGACTCTGGGTAAGTGGTAAATGAATCTGAAGTAATAAAGTTGAGATAAAATTTTCTAATTTATAAAATGCTATAGATATAGTAGTTATCTTCATTTTCACTGTTCAAGAACATCTGATCCCAACAGATCTACAACTGATCATTTCCCCTTATTATATATGTATCTTTCCCTGTATTTGCCATAGTCTGGAAAATCACTTTTCTGTTTATGTATTTGCCCAAGCCACAAGCCTTGTAAGATTGTTTGCTTGTTTGTTCTTGTGTTATATTATGTTTTGAGTTATTGCTGGCTTTCTCTTACTCGAAAAAGTGAACTGATCCCTCAATTACATATGCTTAATTTATTCCAATCATAAGAATCTTTGCAATGCATTGGATGTGCTATGCTCATCTATGAATCTGTGCATTCCTTGAGTACTTTTTCTTTATGCCAGATATATTTCCTGCCCTGAAGTGCAACACATCACTTGGTTACTTCTTACTCTGCCATTCTTGTCCAGGAAGTATTCTCTGATCTCAGTTGTAACAGACATACTCTTCTGTTCTCTCTCCCATGTGAGTTATTCCATTCTACAATAATTACTGCTGGGATTTAGCTCAGTTGGTAGAGCACTGCACTGCAGTCTCTGAGGTTCCGAGTTCAATTCCCAGCACCGCATAAATGGGAGAAGGACCTGGCAATCCACTCCCAAGACAATCCCGAAACAGTCGTTGTTGTTGTTGTTAGGTGCCATCGAGTCGGTATCCGAACTGAAAACCCTATGAGGGTCGCTATGAGTCGGATACCGACTCGACGGCACCTAACAACAACAACAACAACAATAATTACTTTCTAAATTGCTTACCTACTGACTGAAATATTGACAGAGACTGGGCCTTTCTTTTTACAATCTCTCCTACCTAGAAAAGTGCCAGATATACACTATATCCTAATTAACTAGGGTTAATTACATGAATGATCATATTATTTCCATTAACTAGGGAGAAGGACCCCACAGCCTACTCCAGAAAAAATTAGCCATTGCAAAACTATGAAAAGCAGAGAAGCGCTGTCAAATATTGTGCTGGAAGATGATCCCCCCCTGCCGGAAAGCATTTAAGAAACAACTGTGGAAGAGTTGTCTTCTCACAGTAGAGCTGACTTTAATCATGATCATGGAGAAAAGTCCCTGGGGTCTCCTTTTGCTGATGTGGCATGACTCAAAATGAGAAGAAACATAGTGATTGTAACAATGAGCTCAAAAATAGATATCTTGTACATGGCACACTGATGGGTAATATGTCATCTCCTGTACTTAGGGTTGCTATAAGTTGGATTTGACTCAATGGCACCTAACAATAATAGGTCTATCACATACTTTAATGTGAACTCTTGAGGAAAAGAGAATTATACCTGAACTATGGTTCATGTTGATCTTTTATTATGGAAAACTGAATTGATATCTTAATTACTCCCCAAATAAAATTATGTACAGTACAATTTTAACATTTAACATTTTTCAGAATCAAATATGTAATAAGGTATTAAACTGTACATTTAATTCACTTTCCAGAATTGGATCCAATATTTTTTAGATTATATCACATTAGAGTATATCTATTTTAAAGTGGATATATGCATCTTTCATAAATTATCATTTAAAAATATCTAATATAAATAATTTCAATCAAAATTATTATAAATTAGAATTGTTGTTGTTAGGTGCTGTTGAGGCAGTATCCAACTCATAGTGACCCTATGTACAACAGATGAAACAATATTGTTGTGCTTCTCTGCTATTCATAGGGCTTTCAATGGCTGATTGTTTTTTTGGAGTGAGTTGCTGGGTCCTTCTCCCAAGCCTACATCCCCTGGTGTTCCCAGGCCACCTCCCATCCAAGTACTAACCAGGTCCAACCCTGCTTAGCTTCAGAGATCAGACAGGATCAGACACCACAGTGGTACAGCTGCAAGGTGATAAATTACAATACTCATTCCAAAATTAAACTAAATAACAAGATGATTAGAATAAAATTCTGTGAAAAATTAAAATTATAACTAAATTTAACAATCAAGAAGATGGGCTACTTATACCTTCTTCACTGTTCCTATAATTTGCATATCCAAACTGATGTTGTGATAATTGTTGTTAGGTTCTATTGAGCAAGATCTGATTCATGGTAAACCCTCATAGGTTATTCAATGGCTGATTGTTTCAGGATTGTTTCGGCAGTATATTGCCACATTTTTCTCCTCAATTGTGATAACTGGCATAGTGTTTATAAAATATAGGAAGGATGCTCCCCCAAGATATCACATAGAAGTTTGGTTCTTTTATTACATTAGACAGCCTAATGATCCTCAAATAAATCCTTGCCTTATACTTTAGCAAATGTTGAAACAGAAATAAAACTCTCAAGAAAACAGAGGTCATTAGTAATGGTGTATTCAAATCATATCCAAATCACAGGGGTAATCTGTTATGGAATTTTTCAATTGCATTTCTATTAAATAATCTTATAATTTAAGAGCCTATAGGCTTAGCCCTGTGGCATCCGACCCCGTCAGATCTCAGAAGCTAAGCAGGGTCAGGCCTGGTTAGTAGTTGGATGGGAGACCTCCTGGTAACACCTGGTACTGTAGGCTTGGTAGATGGACCAGGCAACCCACTTCCAAAAATCAATCTGCCATTGAAAGCCCTTTGAACAGCAGAGAAATACTAACAGTAGTGTTTCCTCTGTTGTATGCAGGGTTGCTATCAGTTGAATACCTATTCTATGGCACCTAACAACAACATAATTTAAGATGTCATTTTTTGGAGCAGGATTGCACCATATTTTCTATAGTTAAGGCATTTTCATAATGAAAGTCATCTCATAAAAGCTAAAATCCAGGTTGCTTATTGTCTCACTCTGGAAAACTAGAAAAATGGCATGAAAAGAAATGTGTAATTAAATTTTAGTTATTAAAATAGTTGATTTTAATTGCTTAATAAAGATCCAAATTTATGTTTCTTTGGTTATAAGATGGCATATAGACATTATAATCCAAATGTCACACAACAATGAAAACATGGGAATCTACAGTAATTTAGTACATTGCTGATTTAATTGACACTATTAATGGATAAGTTTATATTGGTGATAACTTAAAAATGTTTTTAGTTTATGGAGTAATAATGGTAACTTTGGGAAAATAAAACCTAAAGCTAGATTCAGCTGCATTCACTGGGCTAAGATACAGTTTTTGTTTCATATGTAGGAAATTCCACAAGACTGCAATTATGAAACAGGCAATGTTTCTTTCATTAGAAAGTGAAGTGGCTTGAATGGTATAACATGAGAAGCTAAACCAGTCATATTGATTTTGGGGGAAAAAAAGACGAGGCTATGTACAGTCAAAATAAAGTTTCTGACAAAGTGGGTAAAACATTAAAATATTCATATACTTATGAATGAATGCAGATGGTAGCCAAATTTAGTACATCTGGCCATTGTTTCCTAAAACATCCATAGAAACAGATCCTCTTATGATTTTTTTGGTTAAAATTCTTTTGAATATTCTATTGTTATGATAAAGAATATATCTTAAAAGATAACACAAAAATTACATAATTACATAGTGAAAGTTGAAATGTGCCCAATTGTCATGGAAACCCACATACATTCACAGTGAAAATCCTTTACTAGGTATTGTTTTTGCCCAAATTAGTGATTAAAATTAAGCTATAAGGTATATTATGACATTATCATTTTGCCAATGATAAAATAAACATAAGGGACCAAAAAACAGAGATCCACTCTATTGTCAAGAAGCAAAATTTAGTTGGTGCTGATGACATGATAACTGCAGTTATTTTGTAAAACATTTTGTGAAATTAATTAAGACAGCTCAACACTAAGAGCGGTTATCTTAATACTTGCTACTGTGAATGGGTCCTATTTTAAACATACAACATTTTCTAAATGTGTTATTTTCACAACCATGTTGGATAGGTTAAACGTCTACAAAGATCATTTTGGACCATGTAATCATTCTAAATTATAGTACAAAAAGTGGAAAGGCATGCATACTCTACCTACCAAACTATAATTGAAAATGAATAATAATGTTCATAATCTACAGCACTTGAGCAAACATACACCAGACAGCTTTGACACATTAATGTGTGTTCATTTCTCATCTGAAATCTCCAGCCAGCTGTCCTTGATCCTTGCAATGAGTTTTCCTCATCCTCACAGAGAAATGCAAATGAAACAACTCCAACATGAACCTTTCCCATTATTCCCATTTTGCATTTCCTCTTGAATGCATTTGATGATGCACCTGGTCATTTATTATCCATGGATAATGCTTATGTCTCTTGCTATAAAGAGGTGCAGAAATTAGATTGTTCATATTTGTGAACACCACAAACACTGCAAAATATATTCAAGAATGTATTTTTTGCCTGCCTTTTGTCCAAGATTTAAAGGCACTGAAGTCAGTGAAATCTGTGAGTTTTACTCATTTCCACCATAAATGTATTGATTGCATAGAAAAAGAGTTGTCTTTAAAACTTTATAAAGTCATTATTGTAAAATAAAACCTTTATTTCTTTCACTGATATTGTCATATTACTGTTCTTGATTTCTCAGTAAGAATTTCTGCACATTTACATATCCCATTCAATTTTCATGTTAATAACATGTATAATTAGATTTACCACAAAGAATGTAATCTACAGCCTTAATCATTAAGATTGTTAACATTTGTTACAAACCCAGCTCGAGGATCTAAAGACAGGTCCCTGGGAAACTTCAGCCTTTTGCTAACAAGTATAGTAGGGTACAAGCCATTGAGTTTGGATACTTCAATTATCCTTTTTTCTGTGTCAGACCAATAGAGGTTTTTTCCAATCCAATCGACAGCAAGTGCATTGGGGACAGCTGTATTATGCACTACCTAACAAAATAAGAATTTAAAAAGTTAACAGCATAAATATCTAGGATAAAATCTAAGCAATTGATTCTTGACTTGTATTGACATACACAATTCTATTTAAACATTAGGAATAAAATTTAGAATAGAAAACAATTGACATTAATAAAATTATTTACTTTTTTAAATAAATTGCCTAACATGTAATCAGGCATCTATAAATTACATTTGGGCTTAGGAAAATAAATAATAAATAGTAAATAAAAAGATGTTCATTAGAGGCACAGTTGGTGACCACATATTCATTAGAATTTACCTACTCATCCTCTTAAGCTTCAGGACAAAATTCTATCACACACTATTATTGGTATTATTTATTTTTTACAGGCTCTGGTGTGGTATCAGTAACATTCATCACTCTCCCAATTGCTCTTGACCAGATGAGAACGTGTATTGTTTTCAACCTAGCAAAATGGAAGTAAAAATATTCCCATACACCAGACATTATCAGTTCTAACTTGTATCAATAGTAAATACATTAAAGATAAGGCCTAGGGCAATATCTCATGCTTGTGATCCCAGTGAGTTGGGAGGCTGAGACAGAATGACTGCAAGGTTGAGGCCAGAGACAGTCTGCACAAATTAGCAAGACCTTGTCTCAAAAAATGAAAAAAGGTGCTGGGGGTGCTGCTCAGTGGTAGAGCATTTGCCTAGCCTGTGGGAGGCAGTGGGTTCAACCTCCAGTCCTGCAAAAACAAAACACAAAACAAACAATATCTAGGTAAAATCACCAAGGATTCTCAAATCATATGAAAGGTATTTTGGTTTTCAGTGGTTTTAGGGCTATATGAAGAAAAAATTGAACCCATGAGCTACATAGAAACCAATAGTTTTATAACTGGAGATAAGAGAATACTAATTCAATTTTACAGTTATCCTTATCCCTAATGTCATCAATAATAAAGATGCAAAGAAATGTGACAACAGGAACATTTACAATAATTAACAACATTGATCTGCTGTGCTGATTGCAAGACATATTTAATTCTTTTTCATCCATATTTAAAAATTGACATGGATGACCATTTAACTGGATATCAGTGAATTAATAATCCCATGGGAAGCAAGATGCACTTTGAGATCTTACAGTATGACATCATTTAAAGTAACAATGGAATGAAAGTGATGAGACAGTGGCAGTAGAGACAATGTGCTTTAAAAATATTAAGGTGTCTGGCCAGGCATGGTGGCATATGCTTATAATCCTGGCGAATGGGAGACCAGAGGCAGTCTGCATAATTTAGCGAGACCCTGTCGCAAAAAAGTAAAAAAAAAAGAAAAAGAAAAAGAAAAAAGAAAAAAAGAGAAAAACACGGGCTGAGGGCGCAGTTCAGTGGTCCAGCACTTGGAAAGCATGCAACCTCAAAGCCCTGGGCTCAACCCCCAATACCACACACACACACCAAAAAAAAACTAATAAAGGCATTTTCTAATAATCTAGATTATTTTAATTTCTTGCAATAAAATATATGATCAAGCTTGAATAATGTACCATTCATAGTCTTTATGTAAATTATCAGAAATTAATAAAAGAAATATCCTCTTATTCTACTTTGCTTTGAATTAATCCACTATTAATGTCATGTACCAATTATTCATTGTGTAATCTGTAATCCATTTTTAAATACAGTTGTCCTGAATCATATGAGCCCAACCCACTGTATTTACACACTTTAGATTTTTATTAATGTTTTCACCATTGTTACTTCCACCAACAATTTCTGTAATATTAAGTAGTTATTTAAAAAAAGTAAGAATAATTGATGATTTTCATCTTCTTGAATTTAAAGCTTTTTGATAATAGAGTTAACTGCACATATGCAGTAGAAACATTTTTTTTGACACTGAGCGTAACACAAAAGTGGTCCCAAGCAGATCATATCTAAAATGTGGCAAGTATTTAATTGTGATGCTGTCTAATCAGAACATTCATGATTTTATACAATCAAATTCAATTATTTCCATTCACAGTAGG
The DNA here is from genome assembly GCA_007922755.1 of Pedetes capensis. Classification (NCBI taxonomy): domain Eukaryota; kingdom Metazoa; phylum Chordata; class Mammalia; order Rodentia; family Pedetidae; genus Pedetes; species Pedetes capensis. Next base: position 10,908 of record VMDO01023913.1, read on the forward strand.
CTAATTTTAATAGTCTTACAATTTCAATCTACATGCTAACATTTAATATTTTTCAATTACAAATTCTGCCTCAAATTTTCCTTTTATTTAAATCAACACAATTGAAGCTCAGTCACTGATCATTCAACCTGAAGGTATACATCATATTATCTAGGGTTCTGAAAAATGTCCCAAATCTTATTTACTCAATTTCATTTTTATCTTATTGCAATTATTAGTACTATAATAAAACATATGGATAAATGCCTCATGTTTCATATATAAAGTATTTATAAACTTAGGACAAATGTGAAGTTAAAACCGAGATAATACATGCTGCAAGCAATGTGATTATCATCACATAACATTTTTTATTCTATTCAATCATACCAACAAAATGTTCAATAATCCCAGGAGTGTAATATCTAGTTACCTTAACATCACTTCCATTTAAACACATTCTATTTATGCGACTTCCATTGGGTCTACTAGAGTCAATCCAATAGATGAATTCTTCTCTGTAATCAAAGTCGATAGCAATAACGTTGTTTAATCCCTAAAAATGAAACAGAATATACTTTCAATAACACTTAATATAAATTATGTTAAAATGTTTTAAGATTTCACAGAAATCTTTATCTCCCTTAGAATCTGACTACTTATATATGAAAATAAACATTTGTGACCAATTCTTCTTAAGAATATCATGTTTATATTTTCTACATTTCATGCATTTAAAATGATGCATCATTTATTTGAAAATATTCCACAAATACTCAAAAGTTTTGAAAGGTGTCTATAGTGGTAAAATATAGAGCCAGAAATGTGGGAAAAATCTTATTTTAAGAAGAAAAAGTTATTTTAATATAAAAGTGACCACTTCCAGGTAATATTAAATATGAATTTGATGGCATTATAACCTGTTCTGTGGAGGAACTAGAAAAAAAAAAGAGCATTCATCTAAATTGGAAAAACAGAAGATCTCTGAAGAATTAAGATAAGCCCTGAAATCCATTTGGTGAGTGAAAAAAGGTTTAGAAATTTTACTCTCCCCCAAAGATTTTGTCCCAACAACATGAATGAGATTCCTTTTTTCATGTCTCAAATGGCCCCTCAGGCAACACAGTTTCATATTAGAATTTAAAAGTTATCACCTTAGATGAGTATTTGACTAAGGAAGAATTGGATATTCTATATTTTTTTATTACACATTGTAAAAATGAGAGGAAGTGCCTCCCTGCAGATCAATGGCTGTGCAATGTGCAGCAGGTAACAAAACAGAATATAAACTTAGCTGTTAGGTTTCTGGATTCTACAGCTTTTTGGTTTAGTCCTTCTGCCATTTGATTTTATTTGAAGATTGTATTTCCAGGATCTGGGAATTACTGAATTGTTCAAATGATTTACTGAGAGTTAGTATAATTCTGACCTATGGTTAGGGCTCATATGTTTATTACTTCAGTGGACTGAGAAAATTTAGTCATAATTACAATTGTATTAACCCATTGTAAGGGCAAAATGGTTTATTAATATACAAATTATTATGAGTTAGAAAAGAATGTATATTACAGATATTTTGCCAAATGCCAAGAGGTCTTTCCCACATTTTTATATCTATGTAGAGTTTACTTACATTAATATTCATCCTGTATAGGTGTAATGCTATGGGTAAGGGTCAACACCTACGGGAGACATGAGTTTCTTTTGTTTGCTTTGGACTAGTGGAGGAGAGATAGGAAGGATGGTAATTCCAGGTCTGAGTTCAGTTCTTACATTTATTCTCAAAATTTGGAACTTGATACCAGCACTGTCTTAGATTTATATGGTTCTTTACAAGATTCAGACCAATGCTCAATGATTATTGCTTGAATTTTCTTTTGTTCCAAGGATCTTAAAGACTAACCGTGGCCCTTGTATAGAATGTAGTCAGAGCCAGGCCAGGTGGCACATGCCTGTAATCCCAGTGATTTGGAAGGGGGAGGCAGGAGGATGGCAAGTTTGAGGCCAGAGGTAGCCTGCATAACTTAGCCCTGTCTCAAAATAAATATGTAAAAAATAGGCCAAAGGTCCAGCTCAATGGTAGAGCACTCGCAAAGCATGTGTGAGGCCATGGGTTCAACTTCCCAATACTACAAGGAAAAAAAGTTAATAAGAACCTAGTGAGAGAAGTACTGAGGAATACTAGTTTTCATTTCCTTCCTCTTCCTGCAAGGCTAAATTCTGGTAATAATAGTGTTAATGTTACAAGTTTGAATCTTATTTTGCTTAACATGGACAATCTCTTTTTATTCAGAGTATCCAGATAACCTAAAGTAAGCTAACCCCACATAATTGCATGTCATTGTCATAAACAATGAAACAAGGCAGGAAACATGACTCAGGGAAAATCTCTCACTAAACTGACATGAATAAATGCAAGTACAGTTTTTACTAACAATATTAGTAAATAAGAATGATGACAGTAAATGTTAAAAATGGTAATTAATTTTCAATCACAGATTCAAAAGATTTGTTAAATAACCCTATACATGCTGAAACCTGGAGAACGCCTTCAATAGATACAATAATTATATGTATCTTGGATCTTGGCAATGAACACTCAATTGAAGTCCTAAAATATAAACTGAATATGTTCCAGACAAGTTCTGCAGAAGGCTTAATGAATTCATTTTAATGGTTGTCTACAAAATCCTTTCTTTTCAAATGCTTTTCTCTCTAGAGGAAAAATTCAAATAGGTTAGGGTTCTGGGATGGCTTGGCAATTCAGATGGCTAAATTAGAGAGCTTTATAAGGAAAATAGTGAGAGAAACTTGTCTCTAACTTTAGCAGAGATTTGCACACAATTCCCAGTCATGGCAGAATTAGATTATTCATTTCATAAAAGTAAATCAATTTAGATAATGAAAACCCAATTCCAAAAGTATAACAAATTAAAGCTATAAATCCAGAAGAACTGAAGCTCTGAATTCTGACATATCTGTACAGCCAAGATGGTCATTTTTCTATAGCTTTACCCTTAACCCCCACAGAAAACAGTGCAATGCTCTCTGTAGAATCATATGCAAGAAACAGTAAAACAGCCAAGGGTATGGTCAAAATAATGTCTGAAAACTGGAGTCATCCCAGTGGCTTCGGAGCTGAAAATTGGTTTCATCAAAATCCTATTTGCTTCTCTCATTTCTGTAGCTGAAAATTTGCACCCTTTGGTTCAAGATGATTAATTTGGGAAATTGCATTTTGTTTCTCTATACAATTTTACTGGAATAAAACCACTGTTAGAATTGAATTGGATAACATATTGAAAAGTTACTTATTAATTTTCATTTTTAAAATCCATGCTATTAAAGTACATTTTCTAAATGTGCTATATGAATTTAATCTGTAGCTGGCCTAGCAATATAAATTTATTTTATAACATATGTGGTATAAAAAATCTATGAGTCATTATAATTTTATGTAATAAATTGTCATGAGATTATTACTGACTAAAGCAAAGAGAATAAAATTCAAAATATTGGGAAAAAGTTATTCTTCCTAACAAGCTTTATAGAAAAGTCCCAAATACTGGTGCCATGGCACATGACTCTAAATCCAGTGACAGAGGAAACTGAGGCAGGAGTATCACAGGTTTGAGGAAAAAGTCTGTACAAATTAGAGAGACGCTTTCTCAAAAAATATAAAAGGGGCTTATGGTACAGCTCAGAGGCAGAGCACTTGCTTTGCATGCACAAATCACTGTTTTCAAACCCCTGGCACTGCCAAAGGTTAAAAAAAAATCAAACAATTTCAAATCACTATGGCAAGGATATTTTCTTTTCATTTATTGGACTGAGGGAAAATGTACAGTGATAATTATATCTGCTTTCTGCTTCATTCGGAATCTCTAAAGAAAAAACGTGATTCTACTGCCTAGAATTAGTTGAAAACTTTTATAAAGCTATGATGAAATTGTGGTTGAAAATATGTTCTTTGACAGAAATGATATATTCCAAGAAACCCAAAGGGAAACTGCAGGTGAGGTTTGTATTTAGTTTTTATCCACTAATAAATGTTTTCTGAAAATACAAGTGCTGTGTCTTCATGAATGTCCTCAATTTTCCCTTCTCTCTTCATTTCCTTAAGTCTACACTAAGAAAAATATGTGAAACTCATCTCCCCTTAGATACTAATGATTAGCAACAGTTTAAAAGATGCTACCAGAAGAAAAAGACTGGATTAAGGTATACTTTAAGATGGTTTCATTATATGAAATAGACTTAAATGAGGCACAGGGGAAGAAATTTTGCTGTATTAAGAACAATCTCTGACAACATATTAGCCATAAAAGACAACAAAAGCCTTACCAGTAGAAATGTTTTGAGTCACAAGGTTGGAAAATGAACCTAGAAGTTGGCATTGAAACTCTGCTACAATTCTTTCACAAACACAAAAAATGTTGCTATATTTGTTAAACTTGGGGTTCAGGTGAGCTTAAAAATAGGGCACGTTAGCTTTCTCCTTCCAAAATGAGAGACCAGAATACAAAGATTGGAAAGCTAAAAATACTAGTGACAATCAAAACATATTCCTTTTGCGGAAACCATAACATGGAATTAATGGCTTGCCTGCCTAACTTTGAGATTGTAGAGATGGTTAAAAGGGATATGAAGATATATGTTAGAAAGATAATTTTCAATATTTTGTAATTTTAGTATAAGGTTCAAAATCAGATTCTCAGATGAAAGAATTAAATTATTAGACAATGTAGGAAACAATTTGGGCACCAAATCTTTTTCTTTTTCAGTTTGAAGCGGTCATAATATACATAAACTTTCTAAGGATTGTTCTTATAGAATTCAATTATTAAAAAGACAGTTGTCAAATTCTTATATTTTAGATACATAGAAATGTATCTAAAGTATATCTAAAATGTATCTAAATGTATCTAAAAATGTATTTAGATACATAGAAAAACTAAAAAGAAGGTTAGTTTTTATAATGGCCATAATATATTTTATTTCACTTAATTGCCTAAGGATCCGTATGTAAAGAGAGGCAATGTGATAGCATTGGGCTTGTTAGCACACTGCAAATCAGAGCCAGAGTCTAATCCTCTCAGATATTCAGGAAGTGAGCACATATACAAAATAAGGACCTGGAAAGTCTGAGGACTGGAGAGCACAGGCTCTATGTCAAAGTGGCAGATGCTCCACACCTTGGAATTCGACCATTTAACGCTAGTTAGCACTCCATATTTTCCTAGGTTTTCATGATTAGCTAGCAATCTAGATTTTCACATAAAATTTTCATTTTCAGTGTGTGGCCCAGAGGAAAGTTAGGAAATCCAAGTCTCTCAGGATGAATCAATATCACACTAGCTAGTGCATATTTACACTTATAATAACAAAATCCATTTAGTTAATTATTTAGGAAATTAATGAAACTCTTGCAATTGTGATGCAAAAGCTGTCAGTTATTAGTAGAAAAATTTTATGTAAATACAGTTGGCCCTTTGTATCTGTCTTCCATATTCATAGATTAAACCAATCAAAATGGAAAATATTGGTGAAAAAAATTACATCTCTACTGAATAGGTCCAGATTTTTTTCTTGTCATAATTTCCATAACAATATAGTATAACTACTATTTATACAGTATTTAAATTGTATTAAGTATTATAAGTAATCTGGAGATGATGTGCTATACGAAATGTATGTGGTTTGTCTAGTTGTCTAATTTTACTTATTTGATATTCCATTGTTTCACTGAATACATGAAAGAAAAAAAAGTTGTTGTAAGCAATTCACATTCTTCTATTATAAAATGGAAATTATAAATATCATCTCAAATAACCCACAAATGTTGAAAGGAATCTGCCCACATTCTTTTCAAGTGGATAGTGTTGAGGAATGAGGGAATCAGACTGCAAACATGTCATCTTCTACTTTCTAACCATCATTGGCTGTGTACTTGTTTTCATGCTAATTTCTTTTTGTTGTTGTTGTTTGTTCGTTTGTTTTTTGCGGTATTGGGGGTTGAACCCAAGGCCTTGCGCTTGCATACTCTGCAAGTGCTGTACCACCGAGCTGCACCCCCAGCCCATTTTTTTACTTTTTGAGACAGGGTCTCACTAAATTACACAGACTGCCTCTGGTCTCGAACTTGTGGTCCTCCTGCCTCCGCCTTCCGAGCCGCTGGGATTACAGGCGTGCACAACCATGGCTGGCTTCTAATTTCAATTTTTAAAGGATAGTTATCACCAATCATGTTTTCCATCCTAGTTCCATAAACAGAAATTTGAATGTATGGAAAAGGTTACTTTTAAAACTGAAGGGAGTAAAAACAATTTGGGTAATCTACAAAATACTTTAAAAGAGAATTTTATTGTTTCTCTTATCTAGCTATTCTTTGGGTAATTTTTGCCCCGTGTTAATTATTCTGTACTTCTAACTTTCTTCAGTTTGGTAGGATATGGCAAGTTGATACTGTTACCTGATCATCATAAGGAAAACAATGCTTATGTAATCATAAATACATGCATGCATGTATATGTATCCATAAATGTTTGCTTCATAAATTCTAATTTTAGGCATTTACTTCTGCAGCACTAATGCACAAATGGAACACCCATATTAAATATCATGGAATCATCCTGGGAATGTCATACCTGCTTTAAAAGTGTGTAGTTGGAGCCATCAGTGCTAATTTTCCTTATTTCATGATGATCAGCAAGAATTAAAAAAGGTTCTTCATCTAAATACCAAAACAAAGTATATATTAGACTTTTAATGTTTATAGCTTCCCACTCTGCTTTCTTTTACATCAGTTTAGTAACAAAATAAATGCAAATTCAGTGCTTCTCAGGTACATATATGGTAAACAGTTCATACCAAGCAATGTGGTCAGTAGGAAAATCAAAATAAAGTACAGGCACAGGCAATACCAAAGATCGAGATAATTCTCATTTACCATCAGATTTCTTGGATATTCACATACTATGGTGCATTTTGAGTTCCTAGAAAATATCTGCTTTTACAACAAAACCCTTGTTTGTTTGCTATTGATTTTTCTGTTATGAGACATACTCTTACTGTGTAGTCTAGGCTGGCCTAGATCTTATTGTGTAGATCAGGCTAACCTTGAATTTGTGTCAATCCTCTTGCCTCAGCCTTGGAGTGCTGGGATTACAGTCATGTGCCACCACTGTTGGTTTTCAATCTAACATTTTTAATGAATTTTTTAAGAAAGGGTAATCTATGCCTGTCTTTAAAATCTACAGTACAGTCAGACATTCATACAATGAGAAAATTCCATTTTCACAATCACCCAGCTCTTCCCCAGAATGGCTGGGGCAGAAGGCCAAGGGAATGGATGATGCGTATGCTCTTTCCATGTGACTGAGATTTCTCTTAATTTCTGAATTTTAGGTTCTGATTTTTGTTTGTTTATTTTACCTTTTCTGATGAGACTTATTTTTTATCCTTTATAAGTCTTTAATTCCTTCTTATAGCTTGTCCTTCTTATAAGCAATGTGTTTTATTGTCTCATTTGTTTAGAATCTAGGAAAGAGCATGATAAAGATTTGCACACCCTCAATATATATGACCATCCTCTGAACCATTAACTTGGTGTTTTCTTCAGCATTTATTTGGAAGTAAAATGAATTCTTAATGAAAGGAATTACAGAAAAACTTTCAAAATAAATTTATTTGAACATACATTTGAATAAAGTCATTTTGACCATTCTCAAGTATTATAATTTTAGACTAATTCATAAAAATATTTGTCCTAAGTATCTTCATTTTTAAAACAAATGCATATATGTTTTTATCAAATGAACAATTATAATGTTCATAGAAATTAGAGAAAAGATCACTTTAAAAAAGTAGTCAGTTTATATACTATCACATGGATTTGATTATAAATCATTTACTTTTATGGCTATCATCTTGTTTAATTTATGCTTAAATTTATTGCATTCCTCTGTTTTTATTTCTTCAGTTAATATATAATGATAAGATACTATGTTATGTTTCCGTACACAATACTTCTTCCAGTTGGACACTCCTTCCCATCAACCTTGACAACAACCTCAATGAATCTTTCCAATCTTCCTGTTGGGATCAGTCTGAGATTCATATGCCTTCTTAACACAGAGTTGGCTCTCAAGTTAGTTGAAGATAACTTGCCATTTCTGTTAATGTAGTTATAAATTTATGAATCTAAAATCAATCTGTCATGATTTACTTTAATATATAATCAATTATATTTATGATGTGAATGTATTTGGCTAAAAAATCCTGGTCTCTTTTTAGCAAAAGATTTATGCTTCAGGAACACATTTTTTCTATTTAAAATTATTATTAGTTTAAAATTATTATTACTAATGTGAAACAACCACTACATAAATGCATAATATACGAACACCTAAATTCTAATCATTATCATAAGCATCTATGAAAAGTTTAAAGTAATAGAAACATTAACTGGTTTTGAAATTTCATCTTTCTTTTGCTCCACGTTGCTAAATGGATAATTCAGCAGGAAATGAGCTTCCCAAAAGCAAATAGTTTGGAAGATGAAACAATAGGTTCCAAATGACTCTCAAAATGTTTCAGGGAAAAATATTGAAAGAATAAGTGACAATTTAATGAAGAGTTAAAAGAACTTATTATTCTATGAAATATGCAAAGTTTTAACCAGTTAAACATACATTTTAAACTTTCTATCTCTGATATCTCTTTCCTGAAGGTAGAAAATAAAGAATATTTTCAATAGCACCACCAACATATATCTACATGGGAAACTGGCAATGGTAATTGTTTTATTTTGTTCAATCAGTTTAAAAGCAAAGTAAGGGATAGAGATTCCCTTTTACACATATTTTCCCATTTCAAAGTCATTATCATGTATTGCCTTGTATCATTTTAATGTGTGTGATTTCTCCCCTAATGGTTTACATATTTTCAAAATTATAGGCCATGCTTTATTGTATTTCTAATATACAAAGCCAGACACATTGCTTGGAATAAGCACAGCCTTAATAAAATTTGCCAAATTATTGGAAGAATTTGAATAGGCTCATATGGCTAGTTTATTATTAATGCTATTGTCTATTATTATTATTATTATTTTTATTATTAACCTCTTGTTATCTTTGCAAGTGTGTGTGGTACAGGAGAGAAGTAAAAATATTACAATAATGTCACAATAGTCTTTTTAATAGTCTTGGCTAAACTTGCTCCCAAGAATATGTGTTTCAGCAGAAAATCGTGCCAGAGATAGTTCTTTTTCCTTGTGAGCATTCTTAATATCTTTAGTGCTGTTAGATGCCATCAAGTCCGTCTGACTCCTAGTCGCCCTATGTACAATAGATGGAACACTCCCTGACAGTGTGCCATGCCTGGCACTATATCAGTGGTTCTCTGCTATTCATAGGGTTTTTAATGGTGGGTAGTATCGGCTGCCAGGTCCTTCTGCCATCTTATTAACTACATAACACTTAATAATTCACAGGACCATAATGCAATATTATTACATACAGAGAAGTATATGTGTAGCATACAAAATCATAGGGACAGGCACTCATATTGAAGGAAGTAGGGAAGAATATTGACTTCTCAGCAACTGCAGAGGACCGAATTCAGTAAGAATGGCTACACAATTCAAGATCTATATGTTTAACTGAGGTTGGATCAGTGGGCAAATTCCATTCGATACCTGTAAGTGATTTGCAGCCATTTGGGTTTTCAGGCTGTATTTCATACCCATCTGTACAGAGACACTTGTAGGTCCCATATGTATTGATGCATTGCTGGCTACAGGGAAAGCCTGAGGAGCATTCATCAATGTCTACACATGTTTTACCATCATCCTTCAGTTGGAATCCAGGCCAGCATTTGCACTGGGGAAAGAAAAACAAGTGTAATCAATTTATATCATTGTCACTGTCTTTTACTATTGGATATCCCTTCAGCATGACTCAAGCACTTAAGAACAGATAATGGCAAGACAATTCATCTCCCAGTAACTAACCTTCAAAGAAGTACATATATTATCCACGGTTAAAAATTTAAAAAGCACTCTCCTAAAATATCTTCATTTGATCTTCTGATGTCAGCAAGATTTAAAAAGTCCATTGCTTTCACTCAAGCTATGTGGCTAGAGATTGGCAAGGTAAAATCAGAAGCAAACTCTCAACATCTTTTGTTTAATTTCTATTGCATTACATTGTGGTTTTAGAAAACTTTAGCGATAATAAGAATTTTTTTTTGGTTGGTTGCTTTTTTATGTGGTTCTGAGGAGCAAACCCAGACCCTTGCACATGTGAGGCAAACTTTCTGCCATAGACCTGCATTTCCAGCCCCTTATGCAGCATTTCGAAGATTTCTAATATTCTCATTTCTTGTTATATCAGTGATTTACAGAACATGCTCTGTGTTTCTCAAGCTTAAGGAAGTGAAGAAAAAATTCAAGCCTCGAAAGGCAGTAGTGAAAGATTCTACAGGGAAAATATTAAATGATGCAGGACACATCAAAAGAAGATGGAAGAAGACACAGAGTCATTACACAAGAAAGAATTGGTAGATGACCAACATTTCCAAGAGGTTGCATATGAAGAGTAACCAATGGTGTTGAAGGACAAAGTGGAAACTGCCTTGAAAGAACTGTCCAAACACAAGGCTCCAGGAATTGATGGGATACCAGTAGAGATGTTACAACAAACAGATGCAGCACTGGAGGTGTTAACGTGTTTATGCCAACAGGTTTGGAAAAGAGCTACTTGGCCAAGAGATCCATATTTGTGTCTATTCCCAAAAATATGTATCCAACTGAATGTGCAAACTATCGGACAATATCATTAATATCACATGCAAGCAAAATTCTACTAAAGATCATTGAGAAGTGACTGCAGCAGTATATAGACAGGGAATTACCAGAAAATCAAGAAGGATTCAGAAGAGGGCGGGGAACTAGGGACATCATTGCTGATGTCAGGTGGATATTAGCTGAAAGCAGAGAATATCAAAAAGATGTCTATCTATGTTTTATTGACTATGCAAAGGCATTTGACTGTGTGGATCATAACAAATTATGGATAACACTTCAGAAAATGGGAATACCAGAACACCTAATTGTGCTCATGAGAAATCTGTATGTGAACTAGGAGGCAGTTGTTCGAATAGAACAAGGAAACACAGCCTGGTTTAAAGTTGAGAAAGGTGTACGTCAAAGCTGTATATTTGCACCCTATCTCTTCAGTTTATATGCTGAGCAAGTAATCTGAGAAGCTGGACTTTATGAGGAAGAACCAGGCATCAAGATTGGAGGAAGACTCATTAACAACCTGCATTATGCAGATGACAAAACTCTGCTTGCTGAAAGTGAAGAGGATTTAAAACATTTACTGATGAAGATCAAAGATCATAGCCTTCAATATGGGTTGTGACTAAACATCAACAAAACAAAAATCCTTACAATGGGCCAGTATGCAACTTCACAATAAATGTAGAAAAGTTTGAGGTTGTCCAAGATTTTGCTTTACTTGGCTCTATAATCAACAGGCATCGAAGTGGCAGTCAAGAAATCAAAAGATGCATTGCTCTGGGAAAAACTGTGGAAAAGATCTCTTTAGAGTACTGAAAAGCAAAGATGTCACATTGAAGACGAAGGTGCATCTGACTCATGCCATGGTATTTTCAGTCACATCATATGGTTGTGAAAACTGGACATTGAACAATGGAGACAGAAGAAGAATTGATGCTTTTGAATTGTGGTGCTGGAGACATCTATTGAATATGTCATGGACTGCCAAAAGAACCAACAAATCTGTCCTACAAGTGCAACCAGAATGCTCCTTGGAAGGAAGAATAGCCAGACTGCGTCTTTCATAGTTCGGACATGTAGTCAGGAGAGAGCAATCCCATGTAGTCAGGAGAGAGCAATCCCTAGAGAAAGACATCATGTTTGGGAGAGTGGCAGGTCAACACAAAAGAGGAAAACCCTCCACTAGATGGATTGACATAGTGTCTGCAACAATAGGCTTAAACATAAATAATATCTTTTGCCTGGCACAGAATTGGCAAGTGTTTCAATCTGCTTTACATAGGGTCACTATGAGTGGGACTCGACTACATGAAACCTAACAACAACATCAATATCAACTAAGTACAAACATCACCGCAGATATAATTTTGAGTTTCTACAAATGACAAAGCATTATGATTGGTCAATATATTCTACTTCTAGTTTTAGTAGGAAACCATATGAGAATTATTATTATGGAAAATGAACCAACACTTGGCCAGAAAGTTATTATCATTAACATTTACTAAGACTATTTAGTAGTCTCAGAATAAAGGAATTTATAGATATTGAGAAGTATGTAAGTTAAGAAAGAACTTTAAATTGTTAAAAGTAACTAGCAATTAAGAGCTATTGGTAAGCCTCACACAGTGGTGCATGCCTGTAATCCCAGCGACTCGGGAGTCAGAGGCAGGTGGATGGCGAGTTCGAGACCAGAGGCTGCCTGTGTAATTTAGTGTGATCCTGTCTCAAAAAGTGAAAAAATGGGCTGGTGCTGCAGCTCAGTGCACAGCACTTGCAAAGCATGCAAGTGCAAGGCCCTGGGTTTAACCCCTAGTACTGCAAAGAGAGAGAGAGAGAGAGAGAGAGAGAGAGAGAGAGAGAGAGAGAGAGAGAGAGATCTGATAGGCTACTAGAAATTATCACTAGAAAATATTAAAAATTAAATCACATGATTGTGTACACATTTAGCCAGAAATTTGACTGTTAGACACAGAGCAGTGTTGAATCAACAGACACTCTAGAAAAAATGAAAGGAAATTTTATACAATGTATTGAATTTCTCTCTAATAGTACAATGAAATGTAAAAAGGTGCATTTTGATCTTAATGAAGTTTCTGAAAATCACTTTGAATGCTTATATCAGGTTATAGAAGTCTTATGTCAAATAGATAGCTTGGATAAGACAAACAGAAAATTATTGACAGTAACATTAAAGTTAGCATAATATACAATTCTATAAATAAGAATTTAGGGTTTATAAGTTTTCACAATTTACTGAGACAGGAATTTAAAAAGACAAGTTTATCTAAAATCCATTATTTTCCTCCTGCAGTACTGGGGTTTGAACACAGGGTCTCTCTCATACTAGGCAAGTGTTCCACCACTGAGCTGTATCCAGCCTCTTTTTTAAATTTTTTGAGAGGTATCTGGCTAAGTTGCACAGGCTACCTCTATCCTGGACACCTGCAATCTTCATGCCTCAGTCTCCCAAATAGCTGGAATTATAGGAGTAAGAGGGCTGGGATTTAGCTCAGTTGGCAGAGCACTGCACCGCCGTCTCTGAGGCCCCGAGTTCAATTCCCAGCACCACAAAAATGGGAGAAGGATCTGGCACTCCATTCTCAAAGCAATCCCGAAACAGTGAGCCATTGAAAACCCTATGAGGGTCGCTATGAGTCGGTGACTGACTCAACGGCACCTAACAACAACAAGATAGGAGTATATCATGTCATGCCCACTTTTCAAATCCATTAAGCTTATTTTAACAAAACATGTTTACTCCCAAAAAGTCCAAAAGCATCTGTAAGAAATTCCACTAGACTAATAACCATTTGCATTTTCAAAGATTAAAGTTGCAAGATTTGTTCATGTCTTTTAGAAAATAAAATTCGAACAGTATAAAATGTTCTCACCTTCATTTACACAATTTTTATAAAAGTAAAGTTTATAAACATCTTAATTTTCCTCATAATTAGGAATTGTTTCATATATTCCTGATTTAATTGTGTAGGAACATACAGAAATCTGGAAGAAATATAGTTATCCAAATATTTCTCATTACTTTCTGGAAATTTTCTTTGCATCTTTTAAGTTATATGACAAACACTCATTATTTTTTTCCTAATGTATATGTTGGAACATTTTTCCCTCCTGAAAGTATGCTTATAAATTATCCTACCCATTAAAATAAGATTCATGTTTTACTCAAATACTATTTCTTTTTGTATAGTTAGATGTACTCTGTTTTAAGCCAATATGCAACTTGTTCATAGTATATAAGATATAAATTTTGTTTTTATAAAAACTATTTTCATTATTTTTCAAAAGTTGGGGAGATGTCTTCTTGGCATATTCTACTGACATTGCAAAGAGAAAGGAGTGGCTAAATTTTCCTATTCCCTATAATAAAGAAACCCATCAGCTGACCTTTTTTCTAAAAAGGTATAAGTATTTTGCTGTACATAAGGTTTTTAATCAATTTTCTATGCATACACTGCCATATAATATACATGAAAACATATACAAATATATGTTTTGATTTATTCATTAGTTTTTACATGCACGCATGTATAAAGGTCATTATTTATAGCACTTCTTCAGGTATTATAAACACACACTTTTGAATGATGAAGTACTTTTGTCTATTTTAGCTACAATTCTCACTTCATTCTATGTCTCTATGCCTCTATTGGGGCTGGGATTTAGCTCAGTTGCTAGAGCGCTGCGCTGCAGTCTCTGAGGTCCCGAGTTCTATTCCCAGCACCGCAAAAATGGGAGAAGGACCTGGCAATCCACTCCCAAGGCAATCCCGAAACAGTCAGCCATTGAAAACCCTATGAGGGTTGCTATGAGTTGGATACCTACTCGACGGCACCTAACAACAACAACAACAAGCTTGGAAAAAGGACCTGGCATCCCACTACTTAAACAATCAGCCATTGAAAACCCTGTGAATACTATAGAGGCACTGAAGATAGTGCCAGGTGTGGCACAGCATCAGGTAGTGTTTTATCTGTTGTACTTAGGGTTGCTGTGAGTCCACCCGACTCCATGGCACCTAGCAACAATTGTTATGACAGAAATTAAACACACACAAGATAAACAGATCTACTTTAAAATTTGTCACACAGGATATATGCTTATGCTTTAGAAATAAAGAATTATTTACAAACTTACCAGTTACACATAACTTCTTTTAGGTGGCTTCAAGTCAGGTCCCACTCATAGCATCCCTATGTACAATAGAATGAAACCCTACCTGACATTGTGCCATGCCCATCACTATGTCAATGCTTTTCTGTTATTCATAGGGTTTTCTTGGATCATTGCTTTGGAAGTGGGTTGCCAGGTCCTTCTCCCATTTTTGCAGTGCTATGGATCTAACCCAGGGCCTCAGAGAGCACAGACCAGCACTCTACCAACTGAGGTAAATCCCAGCCCCACAGATAACTAGTTACTTGTAATAATTCTACAACATGTCCCCTAACATAATCACAAAACATTTCTTTACTGCTTTTATGTACGTCACCAACATATTTTTTCTATTCCTTTGAGTCTTAAAATATTTGCTGGCAAAATTAATTATTTGATGTGTATTAACTCATTAGGAGCTATCTTGGCCCATTTGTTTTGATGTCTTCTATAATATAGTGTTCAAGAATAAATGCATATATATTTTAACTCTGGCTCCAACTAACTCTTTTTAATATAATATTGTGTCTAAAGATAATTAGCTTTTTGATACTTCTTTTCCTTTTTTGTTTTGGTCAGGGAGATCTAAACCAGAGAACTTACACATGCTAGGCAATCACTGTACCACTGAGCTATACCCCCAACCCTGATATTTCATGTTTTATCTCTATTTTTCCTCAGAAGGGAAATCATTTGTTTCTTCTTAGGTTACACCTATATACAGCAAACTCATTATCAATACAGTTAAAGTGATTATTATACTAGAAATTCAAAGATTAAAGGTGGCCAATTGCTGCTACCGTCCTGCTATATGATAGTAGACCCAGTGACTCAGGAAGTTGAGGCAGGATAATTGTGAGATTTAGGCTACAGGCAGCCTGTGCAACTTAGTAAGACTTTGTCTCAAAATAAAAAATGAAAATGAAAAATGGCTGGGTGTGCAGCTTGATGATAGAGCACTTGCCTAGGTTGGACAAGGCCTGATTCAACCTCCAGTACTGAAGGAATAAAAAGCAAACTGGCTGTTTATCTGCATTTACCATTATATACAACTGGCAAACAGCCAAGTATCTGTGCTCCACACATTCTTTCTCTCAGGCATTCTTGTCAGACATTCATTTAGTCTCTACTGAAACATGTTTAGTGGTGATAGATGAGGTGGTTCATTCCAATGTAAAGGGTTCTAATATTAGAAAAGTTTTCCTTATAATTGAAGAGAATGTGCCTCCAAACTCCTAATTCCAACATTTTAAACAACTTAGACCAGGCATGCTTCTCATTTTGGAACTTCATTTTTTTTTTGAATACAGCTAACAAGTCATCTCTGCTCTAGGCAAAACTTCTGAAGACATGAGTTGGAGACCCTTCATCCTTCTGCATATACAAATTTGGGTATAGTTTAATTTGTTGCAATTACTTTTGACAAAATCCCTGAGTGTACACAATAGCCCAGGTGAGCTCTGATCAGTGCAGAATACAGTGAATCAAAATCTAACCCCAGTAATTTTCCTAATTGGCAGTTGTCTGTGTCTGTATTTTACAGAATCTGTGTTCTATACCTGATTCTTACAAAGCTACTACTCAGTCAAGAAACAGTAATTTTCATTGTCTAGGCCTTAACTCAGTGGTAAAGGCTTTCTTTGCCTATCATGTGCAAGGAACTGGTTTTGATCCCTGGCACCAAAAAAAGTAATTTTCAAAAGAATCATTTCTATTTCTATGTTTAAATGAAGTTGGGATTGAACTGAGCACCTTGCATATGCTAAGAGGCTCTCTACCACTAAACTATTCCTCCAGGACCTAAGGTTTTCCCATATCTACATAATCAATTTTGATCTAATGTGCCAGTTTACATTTGAATGTTATATTAATTTCAGTCCACTATTCCAACATACTGAAACAGACATGTTTTTAGAAGCTATTTCTGTCAATCAGTTTTCTGGTGAATCACTCTCTTCAGGGAAATAGTACTTAAAAAAACCAATTAAGTTATTAGGCATGATTTATTTTTCAATGTGCCTGAACTTGGTGGTAATAATTCATGTTTTCTAGTTTTTCCTTCATGTTTACATAAAAATATTATATTCTCTAGTGTTGTAGTAAATAAATAATTAGCCCATTCCACTTCAAGGGTGTACAGGAGGGAGTAGGAGGGAACAAATGCTTACTTAATAGTTGCATATATATTTATGCAGCTATTATCATAGCATTTTCCCTAAACACTGATCTTCTTGATTAATTTTTAAATTTATGTTCTGAATATTTTAAAAATATTTTGATGTTTTGTATTGTTGACTATACTCTCATAATTTTTATATCACACTGTTATCATGATTCTTATATAAACACTCTCCTTTTAAACAGTATCACATAACAATATTATGTTGCCTTTTATGTTTTACAGTGATGTTAGAATTAAATCATTTTCATTATCTCAAATTCTAATGTGTCATATTATTTTTTATTTTTGGTGAGTACCTACCTTGTAACTGACTGGCAGGTCCTGACAATCCTGAGAACATCCACTGACTTTCTTACTCAAACATTCATTTATATGGCAGTTCCTTTCATCTGAGCCATCACCACAATCATCCTTATTGTCACAAAGACCTCCACTGGGAATGCACCTGCCATTTTTGCACATAAAAAATGAACTGTTGCATGATTGTTCTGGAAAAAGAAAATAAAACAAATGGAAATAAAGGGCATGCCATTTTTTAATTCTAATGTTCTTGAAAACATTCACAAATATGATAACTTACCTGTCAAAAATTATAATAAATGTATGTACGTTTAAAATTCCTTGTAGTCAGTGTAATATTTTATACATAAAATATATAAAGCCAATGGCAAACTGTATGCTCATGTTCCACACTTATAAGAAACCTAGCTTTACCATGAAAATTAGTAATCAAAATAAGCATCATCTATATTGCAAACAATGGATTTGAAAGCTTAATGATGGTTTGACATTTTCCTCCAGCTACAGGTCTCTGAGAAATTACATGTCACTAAAAAATTAAGAATCTAGAACAGGTGGATATTCCAAAATTATTTTTCTGACAGAAAATATAACGCTGACACTTTTAAGTCAGGACGTAAAATGGACATTGATGGTGAATAATAGTTGTTCCAAATATAACTATAGAAAAAATTCAGGTTTTGCAGCTATTCATGACCAGATGACTTGAACATTATTCATTAGCATACATGCTAAAGAAAAAACCTCTATTTACATGTAAACCATATGAGAAAAAAGTGAGTTTGTTCTGAAATATATGACTATACACTTAGTCTTTGGAATTGTTGTTCTTGTTAGATACCTTCAAGTCAGGTCTGACTCATAGAGACCCTATATACAACAGACAAAGTGCTACCCAACATTTTGCCATGCCTGACACCATTGTCAGTGCTTCTCTGCTATTCATAGGGTTCTTAATGGCTGACTGTTGTGGGAATAGGCTGACAGGAGGCTGCCGGATCCTTCTACCAAGATGATAGCATTTGGCATTCCCAGGTGTTCTCCCATCCAATGACTAAGGAAGCTCACATTTTCTTAGCTTCTGAGATCAGACAGGATCAGATGCCAGGGTGGTATGGTTGTAGACAGTCTTTGGAATAGTGAAGTGATATACAGAATAAGTTTGATTATATATGCGTGTCTGTACATATTTGTATATATTTCTGTTCAAATGATATGCAATTTGTTTCATTTTGTATATGTATATTATAAGGACAATTTCAAAGTGAATCTCTTTAAATATATTTTTCATTTAAAATATTTGCATCAACATATAAGCAAGTTTATATATTTATAGGGTGTAACATGATAATATATGCACAATAATCTTATATTCTTTTATGTTTTATTCTTCAAATATACTCATACAGGGGAATTGACATCACATAATATATTAAGAAAAAATGCATTTTTGAGGGTAAAGGGACAGAATAATGAATCATCAGCATAACTCCTTCAAATTTTCTTTTTTTTTTTTTGGCTCAGACTTGAACTTCACAACTAATCTTGACACATGTGCTTGTTAGGTGCCATCGAGTCAGTGTTCGTATGTACAACAGGCGAAACCCTATTGTCATTGCTTCTCTGCTGTTCATAGGGTTTTCAATGACAGATTGTGTTTTAGGAGTGGGTTGACAGGTCAGTCTCCCAACCTTGACACATAGTGGATTATTATTAGGATGCTGCATATCACTAGGAATATCACATGCTTAATGATTTGCATCCCCCACACGTCTGTCAGTTTGCCGCACTGTGGGGGCCTGCATGTTGTGAAGAGGCTGAGATCTCTGCCACTGATACCTCAGATATTAGCAAGGTTACCCATGGTGGACAGGTTTTCAGCTGGGCTTCCAGACTAAGACAGACTAGGAGTAGGACCTGGCAAACCACTCCTCAAAAAATAGCCACTGAAAACCCTTTGAATAGCAAAGAAATACTGTCACATATAAAGCCGGAAAATGAGCCCCGCAGGATGGAAGGCACTCAAAAGACTACTGGGGAAGAGTTGCCTCCTGAAAGTAGAGACTACTGTGATGACAAAAATGGAGTAAATCCCCAGGATGCTCAACTTGCTGATGTGGCACGACTCAAAATGAGGAGAAACAACTGTAAACATCCATTAATAATTGGAACATGGAATGTACATAGCATGAATCTAAGAAAATTAGAAATCATTAAATGAGAAATGGAGTGCATAAACATTGACATTCTAGGCATCAGTGAGCTAAAATGGACAGGCATAGGCCATTTGAGTCAGACAATCATATGGTCAACTATGCTGGGAATGATAAACTAAAGAGAAATGGGGTTGCATTCA
>VMDO01023914.1:0-30755 GCA_007922755.1 Pedetes capensis
CAGGTCTTTGTGTCACCACCTCGGCCCTGTCTTCCCCACCACTGTGGAATGAACCCTCTGAAACAATGAGCTAAATAAGTCCTTTGTCCTTTAAGTTGTTCCCTCAGGTATTTTGCCTCAGCGACACAAAAGTAATGAAACAATCAATGAGGTTTTCTTTATTCCACTTTAATGTATTTTAATGGCAGCTGCTGTTTCCACGCTCTTGATGTCACTGTCAGTTTAGCCACCAATCTGTCAAGTGAAGGCAAGGCAGAAAGGACAGGAATAAGTAGACTGCATTTTAAAAAGTTCAAATATTGCTTAATTATATTATTTAAGAGCTATTTTAATCACAGTACACAGTGCACAGCAGTAAACATATTTTACAAAAACTGAGATAAAGATGTAATAAATAACATAGAAGGATGTATTCTTCTTTTAAAATGTTGAACAATTAACTTAAAGGCAGAAGTGAATCTTGTTTAATGGTAAAGAAAACTTAATTCATGAAAAGTATTCATCTCAATTTCCTTCAAATTATAAACATCTACATGTGGCTGAGGGTCTGGGTGTCAGGCATTCACTTGATTAGCAGTGGCAAACTTGGGGCAGTGTGGGAAAGCCCAAAACGTAGCCAAGCTGTAATGGCTTGGAATGTAAACCAGAGCACCCCAAGCACACTTGTGGCCATACAGGCTGTAGCACTCACTTCCTAAAACCTAATGCACACAGCTCCTAAGGCTAGGTGAAGAGCATCCATCCAATTTCATTTATTGCATTAAATTAAGAAAGGAATATCTCTTGAAAATGATTACTTCAGGGACTTTTTAAAAGTTATAAATTTCCCATTTTCTTTCATTATTAGCATGCTCTTTTTGTGACTATAATTTAACATATGCAAATGAACTAAACAACCATGTATTTCACCAACTTAAAAATAAGATTTATATCAGGAATCTGAAACCCAAAGGAAAAATGATAATATGACTAACCCTGCTCAGATTGTCTTGGCTCCTGACTGAAGGTTGCAAGTTCAAGGTAGACACCACCAAACTTTCTCTTGGAGACAACCTGTTGTGTCCCAAGCT
This sequence comes from Pedetes capensis, assembly GCA_007922755.1. Lineage (NCBI taxonomy): Eukaryota > Metazoa > Chordata > Mammalia > Rodentia > Pedetidae > Pedetes > Pedetes capensis. The sequence goes on from VMDO01023914.1 coordinate 1,071, forward strand.
ATCATAAAGATTTCCAGCAGAAGGGCGCCAGGCACCTGAGCTGCTCTGAGGGATTAGCTTAGATGTGCTTGGCTGTATCTCCATCCTTTCTCTCTCCGCCTCCTCTTGCATGGTCCAAGGCCTGTGAAGACTGCAAATGGCAAGTGCACTGTTACACTTTCTCCTAAATGATTTCTAAGTGACAGGCATTAAAAACAATTGGCATAACAGCAAATGGAAGTTTCTTTTAAACAGGGTCTTAACACAAAACAGTGTCAGAACAAACCTACTATGTACAACTACAGGTTTTAAATTGTTCTATACAAGTTCAATGTCAAGGCTTGGCTCAGTTGGTAGAGTGCTGCTCTGGGATCTCTGAGGCCCTGGGTTTGATCCCCAGCACTGAAAAAGTGGGAGAAGGACTTGGCAGCCAATTCGCAACACAATCAGCCATTGAAAACCTTATGAAAAAAATGGCAGATAACACATGCCTTCTGACCTGGAGTAAAAGGAGAGCTTAAACAATAGTTTAGAATACACATTAACTAGTCACACAGAGTAATAAGTTATATAAGAGGTAGGGGAATATTTATATTAAAGGAGAAGGGGCCCACAGGTTAGGTAAATACCACCAACTTCAGAAAAAGTTTGAATAGGGAGGTATCAGCGGAGCAGGTCAGAGTGAGTGCACTAGCAGAAACATGGCGATCTGATCGAGTAGGAAGAGAAAATGAATAGCTGGACAGAGCCACACCATTAGGAAACTCACCAACAATTCATTCTGCACATGGCCTACACAGACAGTAGAGAGAACCAAGTGGACAGCAAGATCGCAGTCCAAAGTGAAGGGCTGGAAAAACTGCAGCAGTTGATTTGCCATTGCCCAGATGGCAGAACACTGACAGAATACAACACTGGGAAAACTCCACACAGACATCTGGAGCTTGGATCCTCCATGGAGCATAACCCTGGCAACCTGCCAACATTCTCCTGATGGGGTCTGGACGGCACATCCCACAGAGAATAACTGGTGAGTTTGCCTGAGTCTCCAGGCACAGAGGCCGTATCTATGCCAGGCTGCCCATGCAGTTTGCAAGAGAGCAGGGTGCAAAAGTCTCATGCAAGACTGCAGTCTTCAGATCCACCAGGGGTGGAACAATGCCATCCCACCCACCTCGGTTGGGAGTGGTGAGTGGCCGGTGGGGGCTGGGGCCAGCATGCGGGCAAAGCACATCCTGAGAGTAAATGCCAGAGCAGTAGCACCATGGCTGCCTCCCTCATACTGTGGCAGGGCAGTTTCATGGCACATCTTCCACACAGACACACAGGCACATGGGCACGCAGGCCTCAGATTCACCGGGGGTGATCTAATATCGTCCTGCTCACTGAAGCATGGGATCAGCTGGACTGCACAGGGGACTAAGGCCCACATGTGGGCAGAGCATGCCCAAATAGTACTGTGGACAATGCAGCAGTGCACTTTGAGCCAGGGCAATTTTGCATGCAACTTCCACACTGGCAGGCGGGCCTTGGATTCACTGGGGGTGGACTGATATCATTGCCGCCCACTGCAGCTCAGGATTGGTGAGATTGAGACAGGATTCGGGAGTACGGGAGTGGGCAGAGGACCCGACATTGAGATCTGACTCGCACAGCCATCTGCTCCTGCCACAGTGACTATGTCTGTGCTCTGTGGACTGGGATCTCAGTGGCCAAGCTCTGTGGGGGAGGCAAATTTCTCCAATGGTCAGCACAGGTCACACTGCCTCTCTGTTAATCCAACACAGGCAGAACACCTGACACAGCGGATCTCTGAGAGCACCCTGCAACCTGGTTCAGCCTGAGAGACCACAAAACTTTCTGCCACCATCCCCCACTGGAGGAATGCTATGCATAAACCTTTCCCCCTAAACCTGCCTGCTCTCAGCAAGAGAGCAGGCAGGCACAATCCCTTTCCCTTCAGGAGAATTGAGAAATCCCATAATCCATTTCCCTTCAGCATGAACTGAGAAATCCCAAAATAAAGCTACACTCATTGCTTAGGAACATCTGTCCAAGGGAAAAATGAAGACAGATCTATAGACAGAGGTTCCAGTAGGGTTGAAGTTGGATGACCCTGCACAGCTTCTCCTAACAACAGCAGACAGGAAGGAGAGACTACAAAACACTGGGCAAAGACACCCACCTAAGGGAAGTGAGGCAGGGCCCCCTCAGAAGGTTGATGACTGCTGTTGATAGTAGGAAAGGCACTCTAGCCTGAGCTCTCTAGTATACTCTATTGCCTAATATTCTATCTTTCTTCTTTTTTCTTATTTTCTGTCTTTTAAAAACACTTTTACGATCAATATTCTATAATTATATCTATTTTTAGCTTATTATTTTATATTTTAATTTCTACTAGTCTTTGTTTTCTCTCTCCTCTTTTTCCCACTCCTTTCCCTATTTCCTCTCCCTCCTCATCCCCCACTAGGGGAACAGTCTGTTGCCTCCCCAGCCCCCAGCCCCATTGGAATAATCAATTGGAGAGTGGAAAACTGAGGAGTGGAGAGTCCATGGCTCAGAGAAGAGAAACACAAGCACATGGTCCCCTGAACCTAGGAGAACCAGTCCTGAACAAGGCTCATTTCAAGTTGGGTAGGGCTGGTGATCCACAGTAAGAGCTCCACAGACTAGACAATTGAGGAAATACGCTATAGGCAGTAGACCAATTAGAGTCTGGGAACACAGAGGTCAGAGGGAATCTTTAGGGGCCAGTAGTGAACATAGCCTGCAGCAGATCCTTGCTTTGGTTCTGAGGCTTTAAAATATGGGGTAGGGGAGTGAAAATAAAGTGCTAGAGATTCATCATCACCCAAACTTGAAGGAATACCAGAGGGAGAAGCTCTGCACAGTTGGAGGAGGTGAATCCTAATTCCCAGACCAACGGGAGTGAAAATAAAGTGCCAGAGATTCATCATCACCCCAACTTGAAGGAATACCAGAGGGAGAAGCTCTGCACACTTGGAGGAGGTGAATCCTAATTCTCAGACCAACCAATGGGCAAGCCACAGCAAAGGATGACAAGAAACACAAAAGGGCATGCTGGATGTGAAGACCCCACAAACCAAAGCTTCTTAACAGAAAACACCAAACAATTCCAGTTTCTAGAGATGTCTGAATCAGAATTCAGAGTATTGGTTATTAGTATGCTAAGAGAAATCAAAACTAACACCAACAGCACCATCAAATCCTTGAAAAGAAGGTATCTCATCTAGAGTCTGTACTCTCTTTGCAGCTACAAATGATCAGGAAAAACCAAGTGGTAATCCTTGACATGCAAGCCAAGCTGAACGAATTAAACTCTGTAAAAGAATTCTCTTCATTGAGACTAGATGAGGCTGAGCTATGAATTTCAGACTTGGAGGACTCAATCCAAGAAAGTAAGTATGCACAATCCCAGTTGGAAACAATGATGAAAGAATATAAAAAATATTTCCAAGAGGCCTCAGAGAGAATGAAAAAATGCAAGTTAAGAATTCAGGGTGTCCTTGAAGGAGAAGAAAGGTCCACCAGAGGATAGGGAAATCTATTTTATGACATCCTCAAGGAAAAATTTTCAGAGATAATCCAGGATCTGGATATATACACAACTGAAACATTCAGGACCCCACCCAGAGTAGACCAAAACAGATCCTCCCTATGACATTGTTGTTGTTGTTGTTGGGTGCCGTCGAGTCGGTATCCGACTCATAGCAACCCTCATAGGGTTTTCAATGGCTAACTGTTTTCCGGATTGCCTTGGGAGTGGATTGCCAGGTCCTTCTCCCATTTGTGCGGTGCTGGGAATTGAACTCGGGACCTCAGAGACTGCAGCGCAGCGCGCTACCAACTGAGCCAAATCCCAGCCCCTATGATATATTATAGTACAAATGCTTATGCTGGCCACCAGAGAAGCCATTTTGAAAGAAGCCAGGGAAAAACCCCAACTAACGTTTAAAGGAAAACCCGTTAAAATAACTGCAGACTTTTCCACATCAACATTGAAAGCTAGAAAGGCCTGGACACATATAATTCACATTCTAAAAAGGAACAACTTTCAACCAAGAATACAATACCCAGCAAAGTTATCTTTGAAAGCAGATGAGGAATATAAGACATTCCATGATATTGACACATTCAAATGATTTGCAGCCACCAAACCAGCTCTATGGAGGATCCTCAATCAGTTACCACATACAGGTGAGATAAGACAACCCCACATAGAAGATCAAAGAATTGAACAGTTGACATGAGTAGAAACCAAGAAAACAACAAAGCAAACATGAATCAAAAACCAGCAACATGTAATGATTGGATACATAGCAATAGACACTTCTCAATAATTACTATTAATGTAAATGGTCTTAACTCACCAAGTAAGAGGCAGAGACTGAATAATTGGATGAAAAAACATGAACCCTCAATATATGCTATCCAAGAGACTCATCTAACCCACAAAGACTGCAATAGATTGAGAATTAAGGGCTGGAAAACAATATATCAAGCAGGGGGAAAACAAACAAAAAAGCAGGTGCTGCAATTCTAGTATCAGATAGATTCACTTTTAATCAAAAATTAATTAGAGGAGATAAAGAAGGACACTACAAATTACTAAAGGGAACAATCAACCAGGAACAAATAATGCTACTAAATATATACTCTCCAAATGCTGGGGCACCTAGCTTCATAAGAAAAACCTTATGAGACATAAAGAACTTTATTGGACTAGACACAGTAATTATTGGAGACTTAAATACCCCACTTTCATCAAGAGACAGGTCATCAAAACAGAAAATTAACAGACAAACAACGAGCCTAATCTCCACCCTAAACCAACTGGATCTCACAGATATATACAGAATATTTCATCTATATGATGAGGAATACACATTCTACTCAGCTCCACATGGAACATTTTCCAAGATAGACCCTATGCTAGTCCATAAGAATTCCCTCAATAAGTACAAAAAAGTAGAAATGATCCCCTGTGCCTTATCAGACAACAACGGAATAAAATTGGAACTGAAAACAAGAATAATTTGAGAAATTTTACAAACTCATGGAGACTAAATAATATACTGCTGAATGATCAAGGGGCTGTTGAAGAAATCAAAATAGAAATTAAAAAATTCCCACAATCAAATGATGATGAAAACACATCCTATTGAAACATGTGGGACATAGCAAAGGCATTTCTAAGAGGGAAGTTTATGGCATTAAGTGCCTTCATCAATAAGGTACAGAACAGCTAAATAAATGGCCTAATCACATACCTGAAAATGCTGGAAAATCAACAACAAATCAATCCAAAAGGAGCACCCAGAAAGAAATTACCAAGATAAATGCAGAAGTGTCTCAGTTAGAATCTAAAAAGATAATCCAAAGAATTAATGAAAGTAAGAGCTGGTTCTTTGAAAAGGTTAATAAAATAGACACTCCCCTGGCCAATCTCATCATAAAGAAAAAGGAAAAAGCCAACATAGTAAAAATTGGAAATGAAAAAGGGATCATAACCACCGACTACAATGAAATAGAGAAAATCATCAGGGAATACTTTGAGAAATTGTATTCCCCAAAATACAGAAAAACAGAAGAAATGGATAAATTTATTAACACATATGATTTACCAAACCTAATCCCAGAGGACATAAGTGACCTACATATGCTGAAATAGAAAAGGTAATAAAAAGTCTCCCAACAAAGAAGAGCCCAAGACCTGATGGTTTCATAGCAGAATTTTACCAAACTTTCAAAGAAGATACACCTGTCTTCCTCAAATTATTTCAAAAAGTAGAAAAGGAGGGAACACTTCCAAACTCATTCTACGAAGCTAGAATCATCCTGATACCTAAACCAGGAAAGGATACATCTAAAATAGAGAATGATAGACCTATTTCCCTTATGAAAATAGATGCAAAAATCCTTAACAAAATCCTGGCAAACCGAATTCAACAACATATTAAAAAGATTGTTCACCATGACCAAGTGGGATTTACTCCCCCACAGATGCAAGTCTGATTCAACATTTGAAAATCAATTAATGCAATTCAACATATCAAGAGACTTGCAAACAAAAATCACATGATCATCTCAATTGATGCTGAAAAGGCCTTTGAGAAAGTGCAACACCTTTTCATGATAAAAACCCTGGAGAAGATAGGCATATCAGGCAAATATCTTAACATCATAAAAGCCACCTATGACAGACATACAGCCAACATTATATTAAATGGAGAAAAATTGAAACCATTCCTGCTAAGATCTGGAACAAGACAAGGATGTCCACTCTCTCCTATTCTATTTAATATTGTGATTGAAGTCCTTGCTATAGCAATCAGACTAGACAAGGAAATCAAAGGGATACAGACAAGCAATGAAAAAGTCAAATTATCCTTATTTGCAGATGACATGATATTTTACCAAAAGATCCCAAAAACCTCATCTAGAAAACTTTTAGACCTAATTAAATCCTTTAGCAAAGTGGCAAGATGTAAAGTTAACACACAAAAATCAATAGCCTTCCTTTACACCAACTGTAAGCAGAAAGAGAAGGAAATTACAGGTAAAATCCCTGTCATGAAAGCCCACCAGAAAATAAAATACCTGGGAATCAATTTAATGAAAGACTCTGCAGATCTCTACAAGTAAAATTTGAAAACATTAAAGAAAGAAATTGCAGAGGATACTAAAAAGTGGAAGGACCTTCCCTGCTCCTGGATTGGGAGAATCAATATAGTAAAAATGGCTATCCTACTGAAATCAATGTATAGATTGAATGCAATGTCTATTAAAATTCCAATGACACAGTTCACAGAAATAGAAAAAAATCAACCAAAAATTCATATGGAAACAGAAAAGACCACGTATTGCCAAAATCTTCTTAAGCTGCAAAACTAGTGCAGGTGGAATCACAATTCCCAACTTTAATCTATACTACAGGGCTACTGTAGCAAAAACAGCTTGGTACTGGCACAAAAATAGGCCTGAAGACCAGTGGAACAGAACAGAAGATCCAGAGATACATCAACACATCTATAGCCACCTGATTTTCGACAAAGGAGCAAAGCAGGTAAATTGGAAAAAGGGTAGCCTTTTCAACAAATGGTGCTGGGAAATATGGATATCTGTTTGCAGAGAAGTGAAAACTGACCCGCATCTCTCAATATGCAAGAGAATTAATTCAAAATGGATAATAAAACCAGAAACTTTAAAATTAATAGGAGAAAGGATAGGTGATCCATTCCAACATATAGGTGTAGGAAAACATTTCCTTAATAGGCCTCCAACTTCTCAAGAAATTGCAACAAGAATAGAAAAGTGGGATTACATGAAATTAAAAAGCTTCTGTACAGTAAAGGAAATAATCAACAGAGTCAATGAAATCCTCACTGAGTGGGGAAAAAAACTCCACATACTATACATCAGACATAGGACTAATTACTGGAACTTATAAAGAACCCAAGAAAGCAATACCCAAGAAAACAAATAACCCAATATGCAAATGGGCAAAGGAATTGAACAGATAGTTCTCAAATGAAGAAGCTCATAAAGCCATGAAACACATGAAAAAATGCTCAATATCCCTGGTCATTAGGGAAATGCAAATCAAAACAATGCTGAGATTCCACCTTACTACAGTAATAATGGCCAAGATCTATAAAACAAGTAACAACAAATGCTGGTGAGGCTGTGGAGAAAAGGGAACCCTCTTATACTGCTGGTGGAGCTGTAAATTGGTTCAACCACTTTGGAAATCATTATGGAGGTACCTTAGAAAACTAAACATAAATCTAACATATGAACCAGCTATAAAACTATTGGGAATTTACCCAAAGGGAGATGAGGCATCATACCAAAGAGACACCTGCATCTCCGTGTTCAATGCAGCACTTTTCACAATGGCAAGGATATGGAATCAACCAAAGTGCTTGTCAACAGAAGAATGGATAAAAAATAATATGTTACATACAGACAATGGCATACTACTCAGCAATCAAAAAAATGAAATAATGTCTTTTGCCGCAAAATGGAAGGAATTAGAGAAAATTATCTTACATGAATGAACACAGCCCCAAAAGAGAATTGCCACTTGTTCTCACTCATATGTGGGAGCTGAATCAAATTTAAAAGAAGGAAAAAATCCTATACAGAAATTGGAACATAATCAAAAGCTAATATAAACTTAGTGGAGAAGGGACAATTTAAGGAGCAGAAAAAAGGAGGGAGGGATCTAGCAAAAGGAAGTGATGATGGGAGAAGACAGGAGGGGGAGGATGGACAAAGAAGAGCAAGGAATGAAAGAGAGGTCAACCTTAAAGTAAACAGCCCAACTTTAATAGTTCAGGAAATAATTATAATAATACCAAAAATACCAAAGGATGGTAATAATGCAAATGGGTAGATTATTCATGTAATATTGCTGATAATGTAAAAAGATAGATCATTACATAAAAAAGTTTGGACTTAAATCATAAATGGGATGCAAGGGTATATAGGAAAATATTCCCACGAAAAGACATGCAAGTGGAAGGGAGGCCATTGATGTGGGGGTGGGAAAGGGGGAATGAGGGGCACAAGAGGGTAATGGGGAACTTATCTGTTCAATGTACAATGAAACACATATATGGAAATGTCACAATGAAATGCATATCAGAATGAAACACAGTACATTGTACATTAAAAATTTCCAAAAGAGAGAGAGAAAGGGAGAGAGAGAGAGAGAGAAAGGAAATAAAACTTTATGAACAGTAGACAAGCTCTGACATAGTGCTGGGCACAGTGACAGAGAGTGTTTTGCCCTGTTGTACATAGGGTTGCTATGAGCCAGACTCAACTCGACAGCACCTAATAACAACATACAAGTTCATGTATTTCTATGGGGATTCTAAACTAAAAAGTAAATCAAATAAAAAAAGCAGAAAATGGTTATCAATGATGTGTGGCTTAGCAGGTAAAACTACTGCCTTCTGGAAATGCACTATTTATAAGATTACTGAGGATATCATTAGAAATATCTGTTTTTCAAAGGCAACTGTGTAAGATAGTGGATGTGTCAGTTTGTTTGACATAGTATTCATTTCAGTATTTACAAACTGATTAAATTATCATGTTGTACTCCTTAAATATACATTATTAACAAAACTGAAGAAAGCTAGGGATACTTGCATTTAGTAAACCAGTATAGGGATTTTCTTTTTAAAAATCCATCAAAGATATTTGCAAGCATTTGTTTTCAGCATCTGTACATTTCATGCATTACCTTGGTGAAATGAAGTACTTTGTACTGAGGAATAATTCAGAACAATACTTCTGGGGAAAAAATATAGGTGAGCTAGTGATGAAAATGAACTAAAATAGCTCCTGAAGTGATTAGCTCATTCCATCCTTACCAAGGCATCAGAGGGTGAGGGCTGCCCTTTCTCTCTTCCACACTTGCACTCACTCTGAACAATGAAATATTTTAACCTCTTTGTGAATTGTACTTTATCCCTGGGTTAATCTTTTCCTATATCACAAGTATGTCTTTATGTAGAACAGGAAATCTCTAAAGGACAGGGTATATCCAGGCACCCTCTAGTTGTAACACCAAAGATCATATTGTTGTTAGGTGCCCTAGAGTTGGGTCCAACTCATAGCGACCCTAAGTACAACAGAACAAAACACTCCCTGATTTCAGTGCCAGGCGCATGATCTTTTTTATGTTTTAACTCCATTGTGGCAGTCACTGTGTCAATCCATCTGTTCTTTGTTGTTGTTGTTGTTGTTGTTGTTGTTGATGACCCACCACTCTCTCAACCAGGAGGCCCTTCTCCAGGGTTTGGTCCCTCTTAATAATATGTCCAAAATATGTCAGACACGGTCTAGCCATCCTTGCTTCCAAGGAGCACTCTGGTTGTACTTCTTCTAGGACAGATCTATTGGTTCTTTTGGCAGTCCATGGTATATTCAATACTGGTCTCCAGCACCATAATTCAAAAGCATCAATTCTTCTACTGTCTCTCTTATTCAACATCCAGCTTTCACAACCATATGGTGCGACTGAAAAATACCATGGCGTGAGTCAGGTGCACAGTGGTCTTCAAGGTGCCATTATTACTTTTCAACACTTTAAAGAGGTCTTTTGCAACAGCTTTTCCCAGTGCAATGCATCTTTCAATTACCTGACTGCTGCTTCCATGGGTGTTGACTGTAGAACTAAGAAAAGCAAAATCTTGGACAACCTCAATCTTTTCTCCATTTTTCAGGAAGCTGCATACTGACCCAGCTGTAAGCATTTTTGTTTTGCTGATGTTGAGGCTCAATCCACACTGAAGCTGTGTTCTTTGATCTTCATGAGTAAATGTTGCAAATTCTTTTCACTTTCAGCTAGCAGGGTTGGGTTTTCTGCATAATAATGGTTGGTAATGAGTCTTCCTCCTACCCTGATGTCACGTTCTTCTTCATAAAGTCCAGCTTCTCAGACTATTTGCTCAGCATAGAGATTGAAAAGGTATGGTGAAAGGATACAGCCTTGATGCACAGATTTCTTGATTTTAAACCAGTGTTTTCTTGCTCTGTTTGAATGACTGCCTCCTGGTCTATGTACAGATTCCTTGTAAGTACAATTAAGTGCTCTGGTATTCCCATTCTTCACAATGTTATCCTTTAGTTATTGTGATCCAACAGCCAAATGCATTTTCATAGTCAATAAAACATAGACATCTTTCTGATATTCTCTGCTTTTGATTAATATCCATCTGACATCAGATATGATGTCCCTGGTTCCATGCCCTCTTCTGAATCTGGCAGTTCCCTATCTATATGCTGCTGCAATCACTTCTGAATGATTGTAAGCAAAATTTTACTTGCTTCTGACAATAATGATATTGTTTGATAATTTCCACATTTGGTTGGATCCCCTTTCTTGGGAATAGGCACAGATATGGATCTCTTCTAGTCAGTTGGCCAGGTAGCTGTTTTCCAAATCTCTTGGCATAAACAAATTAACACCTCCAGTGCTGCATCTGTTCATTGAAACATCTCAATTGGTATTTCATCAATTCCTGGCACTTTGTGTCTTGTCAATGCCTTCAAGGTAGCTTCCACTTCACTCTTCAGTACCATTGGTTCTGGATCATATGCAATCTCATGAAATGGTTGGTCATGCACCAATTCTTTTTGACATAAGGACTCTGTATTCCTTCCATCTTCTTTTGATGTTTCTTACATTGTTTAATATTTTCCCCGTAGAATCTTTCACTACTGCCACTCAAGGCCTGAATTTTTTCTTTAACTCTTCAAGCTTGAGAAAAACAGAGCATGTTCTTTCCTTTTGGCTTTCTCTCTCCAGCTCTTTGCACATACCATAATGTTTGATTTTGCCTTCTCGAGCTGCCCTTTGAAATCTTCTATTTATTTCCTTTACTTCCTCATGTCTTCCTTTTACTTTAGCTGGTTGACATTCAAGGGCAAGTTTCAGAGTCTCTTTTGACATGTAACTTGGTGTTTTCTTTTTCCTGTCTTTTTAGTAATCTTTTGCTTTCCTGGTGAATGATGTCTTTGATAACATGCCACAACTCGCCTGGTCTTCAATCAATAGTGTTTAATGCATCAAATCTATTCTTGAAGTGGACTCTGAACTCAGGTAGTATACACTCAAGGTCATATCTTGGTTTTTGCATACTTGTTCTAATTTTCTTCTGTTTCAGTTTGAACTTGCATATGAGCAGTTGATAGTCTGATTCACAATCAGCACTTGGTCTTTGTTCTTACTTTTGATATTGAGTTTTCCATTATCTTTTCCACAAATGCAGTCACTTTGGTTCCTGTGTGTTCCATCTGGTGACTTCTATATATATAGTCAGTGCTTATATTGGTGAAAAAATGTATTTGCAATAAAAAGGTCATTGGTCTGACAAAATTCTATCATGCAATCTCTAGCATCATTTCTGTCACCAAGGCTGTATTTTCCAACTACTGAGCCTTTTTCTTTGTTTCCAACTTTTGTGTTCCAGTCACCAGTGTTTATCAGTACATCTTGACTGAATGTTCAGTCTATTTCAGATTGCAGAAACTGGTAAAAATCTTCCCTATTTTCATTTGTAGCCTTAGTGGTGGGTGTGTAAATTTGAATAATAGTCATATTAACTGGCCTCCCTTGTAGGCATATGGATATTATTCTATCACTGACAGCATTGTACCTCAGGAGAGATCCTGAGATATCTTTCCTGATGGTGAATGCAACCCCATTTCTCTTTAATCTGTCATTCCCAGCATAGTAGACCATATGATTATCTGGTTCACAATGCCTATGCCACTCAAGAGTATTCGGCAAGGAGAAATGAAAATATATGCATACACAAAACTTGCACATGCATGCCCACAACAACATTATTAATAACAGACAAACATGCAAACAACCCAAAGGTCCACCCATGGGTAAATGGGTAAATAAAACATATGGTATATCTATACTATAGGATATCAGTGAGCAATAAGGAGAAATGAGGGCCTGACACTTACTATACAACAAGGGGAAACCATGAAAACAAAGCTAAGTAAAAGAAGCAGGTCAAAAAAGAAACCAGACCACATACTGTGTGATTCCATTGATGTGAAGTGTCCAGAATAGGCACATCTATAGAGATGAAGGGATTGGTGGTTCCTCAAGGCTGAGTACAAAAGGGATCAGTAATGGCTCACTGATAAGAAGTCTTTATTTAGAGTGATAAAAAAGTTTTAAATCTGTGGTGATGATTGCATAGCCCCATGAATATACACACTTTTGTGTTTAAATTGACTGAATTTCATGGCATGTCAATTAGATCTCAGTATAGCTGTTACTAAAATAGTGATGTGATACTAATGATTTAGGGAGATATAATGGTGAATTAGGGAGAAATAATGGCTTTAGGTTATCAGCCAGGGTTCTGGATATAAAGCAACACTATGCATTTTGCATAAAATGACATCTTTTTCATTATTTCCACATCTACAATTAAAAAGAAAAGTATATTAATGGGATATACACCATTAATCCTAGTGACTCAGGAAGCTGAGGCAGGAGGGCTGAAAGTTCCTCATGCAAAAGGCAGCCTGTGTAACTTACTGAGACCCTGTCCCAATTCCTAGGGAAGAGAAGTGCTTGCATAATGACCTAGTAACCATTCTTGATGAGGAATCCTGATTACAATAATTCATTTTAGACACCTCACTGAAAAGGTTAAGTTGTATGTTAGATGTAGAATTATACATCAAATCATTTAAATTTCTTGGACATTAAAAAGTTACTATAAAATTTAGCAAGGGCCCAAACAGGAATTTGCGATCTATTTGCCTGGGCAGCATTATTCACAATAGCCAAAAGGTGGAACTAATCCACATGTTTATCAATGGATAAATGGCTAAGCATAATGTTTCATGAATGTAACTTTGGTTTAATGTAATCATCTTTTTTTATTAAAATCTTACTACAAGAGTCACTAATTATATGAATTCAGGCAACTTCTGTAAAGTCATGGGGACATCTATTAGGAGTAGCAATTAGGATCAGTATCAATACGACAAAATTTTTATCAATGAGACTATTCTTGTTGCCTGAGATATTCATATATACTACTATTAAAGACAGAAAAAGATCTGATTTACTGTAGAGAAATTAATAAGACACTGAATCGCCCAGTTTGCACATCTTATGCAGGTCTTTCTGAAGCTGTTCCGTGTTCTCCGCTTGCTTTTTTATTGTAAGTTTTCACTCTGTATTTTCAAGTTCAAACCCAAAATGTATATTTACAATAATTATTCTCACAGGCCAATTTTAAAATATAGCATAATTTTTGAACAGCCATTCACACTGGGATGACATCAATTCTGAAGGATTTGAAGTGCAGATGATTTGCTAGCTGTATAATTTTCCTATATTTAGGGGTACTTTGAACAGTGATGCATTTCTCTTTCCTTGTGGTGTGACTGGGGATCAAGCCCAGAGCCTCACACATGCAGAGATCACGCTCTGCCACAGAGGTGCTTCTCCAGTTCCACATTATACACAAGAAGTGACATCAAGCAGAAATACTTCACTGACTAACCCAGGTGGACTTCTTATCATACACAGCTTGTTTGCTTTACAAACATTCCATTTGTATCAGACTTTAAATTATACCTTCTTCGTTGATCTTGCCTCTCCTCAGCCCTTCGGACAGCTTCTATGTTCCAATCCTGTGTTGCTTGTGACTACAAGAAAAAAGGAGAAAAACTTTTCGAATATACTGTTATCAGTTCACACATCAACTGTGTCTGTGTTGAAATCTTGCTGGAACTCAGCCAGGACCCTTCACCTGCATGCTCTTTATGGTTACATTGGTGCTGTGACTGCAGAGCTTAGGAAGTGGTTGCAACAGAGATCTTAAGGCCACAAAACATAACATAATACTGCCTCACCCCACAGAAAAAAGTGCATTGACCCTGCTCTAAGATTGAAATGACATCATTTTTGTCTTGAAATTATATTCTGTCAGATACTCAAATTGACAGAATTGCTAAAATATGAAAAAGAGGTGATGTCCTCAGAGTAAGAATCCATATTTTTCATCTAAGCAACACCTTCCTGTCATTAGAAATGTTCATATCTAAAATCACCAGAGCGATGGCAGTGCTGGGGAACTTTCTCATAACACTTTCAATAACAACTAGATGTTTCATGGAGGAGTCAGAGGGGCATTATGTGCACAGTGTCACAATGCCTGGGTCTCAGTTGCAGCTCCACAAGTTACTAGCTCTGTGTTCTTGAGCACATGAACCATCTCCAATTTTTATTTCTTTTAGTTTTTCATCTCTAAAGGAAAATAATAACAGTACGTACATCACTGGGCTGTTGGGTGGATTAAATTACAGAATATTTCAAAAGCACTCAGGCAAGTTTCTTGCACATAGAGGTCTTCTATATAAGGTGCCCGAATTCATACTGCATACCATTGAAAGAGACAGCAAAATGGAGATAGAGACCAAGAATATAATCCAATTTATAGGTTACCTGCTCCCAGCACTACTCAGTGGGCCATGATCACATAGCACAGTGCAGATGGGACCTCTTGGATTCAGCAGAAGGTAACAGACATGGCCATCTTAGGCAGGCTGGGGCCACTGCACTGAAGATACTGGACTCTATGGTGAAATCAAGAGTCTCAAACTCATTCCTTCCCACCAACAACCAACAGTTCAGGCCAGACTGCTGTAGCAAGCACTCTCATGAGGACAAGGAGGATATGTGGTATGCCATATCAGAAAATGCAGGGCTAAAGCTTACTCTTGGTCTGGTGTTGCAGATCTACAGATACCCATTTATGGCTGCATAATAAAGGAATGCATTATCTACATTTGTTCTGTAAGGAGATACATGTTGAAAATTCATAAAGTAGTTTTCCTCTTTTAGATCATGTGCTTCTAATTCTATATTGAATTGTTTAGAGTTAGAATGAAAGCATTATTGTGTCACTGTCTCAAAGAAGAAACTTTAAGTATGTAATTTTATTCTAATGACTATTAAGCAAAATTATTTTAAAATAATTCATGAAGAGATGACAGATTCTGGGTGCATTGAGGCATGCCTTTCCTCCAAGGGAATCAGGAGACTGACTGAGGAGGACCTCAATTCAGAGACTTAGGGCAGCCAGCATAACTTACAGGACCATGGGACCCCAAACTGGTTAAAAATTACCTGATATAGTAGCGTGTTGATATGTCTGTCAAATTGGGCAGTCTGTGGATAGCTATTCAAACTTAACTCTCCTGTATTATATTCATTGAATGTATGTTCTTCACTTGATCGGTATGTCTTGTATCTGCAAGAAGGAACACGATGAGTATGTGAAGTCTATAGGGTACAAATATTTAATGATTGTTTAAACATGGATTTATGAAATAAATGGAGCTAAAATATACATCACGTTTTCTTATTTGTTTCAAACTATATTTGAAAGCATTCTAATGAAGTCATTTTAGGTAAATAATATGAAGAAAATTGGTACGTATGGTAAGTTGTTAACATGGTAACCATAACAGATCCTTTCCATTATGCATACCAAGGTTAGTACATTACTATAAAACATTAAGTTATCATGAAATATTAGCTAAATGTTAGCAAAATTTACATAATGGTGTGTGTGTGTGTGTGTGTGTGTGTGTGTGTGTGTGTGTATGTGTGTTTTCAACAGACACAAAGACAGTCTTGGTACCTATACTCCACAGTGTACAAAAAGAAAACACAGCACACAGGAAATACATTGAGGCCATTGGGAATCAGCTTAGTGTTAGATGCACACTTATCCTGTTGAAGGCCCAGGGCTCGATCCCAGAATAAAATACTAAACAAGACATCAAGAGATCAAAGTATCCAAAAGAAAAAAGAAAAAAAGAGGGAGGGGTGCATCTTTAAAGCCTGTGTGGAAGTAGAAAAAAAGCTGAGCTTCAGAGGAAAGCAAACCAACAGAGAAATAATGGGTTAAGACTTAATGACTGTTTTAAGAGGAAATGAAGAGGCTTTGGCCAGCACTCGGACACAAGGGAAGAGACAGAAAATCATGTGCAGAAAGACATTATATGATAGAAAATATTGTTTAGAATGAGAGACAATCTCAAGTTCTCAGCAAATAAATGGAAAGATCACCATCTTGGGAGATTCAAAGACACTGGAAAACATCCAACTTTTCTACCATGCGGTGAAAATGGATTTCTTTCATCATGAGATTTTATGTCATACATTTTTGTATGTGACACATACATGTTCAGACTACTTTTGTGTGGAATTTAAATCTTAGCATTCTACTGAGTTTGGATCAAAAATATGTGGGAAAAAAGCTATTCTATAATGAACATGGCCTGCAGCTGTAGCCCTGTGGCATGCGATCCCGTCAGATCTCAGAAGCTAAGCAGGGTCGGGCCTGGTTAGTACCTGCATGGGAGACTGTCAGGGAACACCAGATACTGTAGGCTTGGCAGGAGGGCCTGGAAACCCACTCCCCAAAACAATCAGCCATTTAAAACCCTATGAATATCAGAGAGGCACTGACAATAGGGTTTCACCTGTTGTACATAGGGTTGCTATGAGTTGGACACTGACTCAATGGCACCTAACAACAACAACAACAACAACAACAACAACAACAACATAATGACCATGTGTGGACCTTGTTTCTTTTCATTATTTCCTAAACAACACACTATAACAATGATTAGCAAAACTTTACATATCACTTGATATCATAAGTAATCTGAAGGTGAATTATGGTATACAGGAGGATGTGAGCTGTTCAGATGCAAACACTCCACAATTCTGTATAAGGGCTGTGCATACAAATGGATTGTGGATTCAGGCAAGGGCCCTAGAGCCAACCCCTGGTGACACTTAGGTATGACTGTACATACATCACGTACATGTGTAAAACATGTGCACATGGATCTAGCCATAGGAAGAGCAGATATCTGCAGGATAGGTTTTATAACTGGAAAAAGGAAGTGGGGCAAAAAGAATACATAAGAAAACAGGGTAATATCTGGTATTGTTAACAACACAAATGGGCTTTTAGATATTAAAATGTTGTGATGCTTTAGGCAAGGACCCTACCAAAAGAAAGAGAACAAAAATATCTTCAGAAATAACAACCCAGGGCAGATGAAGAGAAGTACAGTTGACAGCAGATACCAAAAGGCTGGTGTTTGAAATTAAAACGTCAATGTAATAATTTGCATTCAGAAAACTTTCCCATTATCTTCTGAGTTTCTGAAGTGAAATTTAAAATATGTTTAATTATGAAAATGTAGATATACAATGAAACTGTACTTGTTTTTTAG
Organism: Pedetes capensis; assembly: GCA_007922755.1. Classification (NCBI taxonomy): domain Eukaryota; kingdom Metazoa; phylum Chordata; class Mammalia; order Rodentia; family Pedetidae; genus Pedetes; species Pedetes capensis. The sequence goes on from VMDO01023914.1 coordinate 18,894, forward strand.
TAAAACTGCAGCTAAATCAATCAATGAATGGCCAAATAGATTTCATATATTAAAATCTTACTCAGTTAGTTCTTTTCGGAGTTCGTAAGCTTGCCTCTTTATTTGCTCTAGAGATCGTCTTAGTGTAACAATTTCATTTCGTTGTTCTATATCATCTTCAGACTTTGAAAAAACAATAAAGGGAAATTATTTTTATCTGGCTGGAGACTCAGTGTTCTTTCTTAAAAATTAGATATATAGTGATCATGAATCATATGAGCTTAAATTCTATAAACCTGTCACCAGCAAGAACAGACTTCAAATGTAATGACTTTTCTTAAAACATGTCCCATTCGTTTGCACTTTGATCAGTATCATTTCTGCAATTTAAAAAGCCAGAGTTTATCTGCTAAAAATACAAGGATTTACTCATAAGTGTAAAAGAACATTGTTTTCAAAGTGTGGTTATATTGACATTTTCATGACTAAAGACCCCTAGACACATCTTTACTAGAAATTGTAGGTATTTCAGATTTGTTTAAAGTGTATTTCACTCTGAGAATGTTTTGAAAATATCCATCAGATTTTTGATCCTGACCTGATTTTGGAATGAGAATATACTCTCATCCTCTGCAAACATTGTTCGGGAGTTTCCATTATGCTCTTACTATTAACCAATTTTCTCTAGTGTTTAAGCCTTCTCTCTAATACATAAATACATAATTTTGGCCTGCTTCATGTCCCTTCCTTAAAACACTGGTACTCACATCCCACTGGACTCTAATATTCTTTATTGTAACACTATCTCATCTGTAACTCTATTTTTTAGCAGTTAACAGCATTTATGCCTGCAGCAGTACCACTGTGGCATCTGATCCCAAGCAGGGTCGGATCTGGTTACTATTTGGATGGGAGACTACATGGGAACACCAGGTGCTGTAGGTTTGGGAGAAGGACCCGGCAACCCACTCCCAAAAATCAATCAGCCATTAAAAACCCTTGAATAGCAGAGAAGCACCAACAATAGTGTTTCCCCTGTTGTATGTAGGGTCACTATGAGTCAGGTCCCGAATTGACGGCACCTGAAAACAATAACAGCATTTACACAAAAATTGCATTTTAATTCTGTAATTCCAAAAAAAATATGAGGGTCTGCCAGAACTTTTTAAAAGACCTTATCCTGCTGAATGGGCTGGGATTTAGCTCAGTTGGTAAAGTGCTGTGCTGCAGTCTCTGAGGTCCCGAGTTCAATTCCCAGCACCACAAAAATGGGAGAAGGGCCTGGCAATCCACTCCCAAGGCAATCCCGAAAAAACAGTCAGCCATTGAAAACCCTGTGAGGGTTGCCATGAGTCGGATACCGACTCAACGGCACCTAACAACAACAACAATCCTGCTGAAGGTTGTTGTTGTTGTTAGGTGCCGTCGAGTCAGTATCCGACTCAGCGACCCTCATAAAGTTTTCAATGGCTGACTGTTTCGGGATTGCCTTGGGAGTGGTTTGCCAGGCCCTTCTCCCATTTTTGCAATAGTCAGTCCCAAATGCTAACAGTTATCACACCCTCCCTTTACTAACCCAGCCCCACTTTATTTCTCATTCGCAGAAGCCTCTGATGTAGAGACCTGTCCCTTCCTATTTCTCTTTTCCAGTTCTCTCAGAATTCTTGAAACTTCAAAGCTCCAACTCAGAGTGCTTACTGCACATTTCCACTCTTGACCTCTTTCCTCTGGTTATTTATAATTTGGTTGCTTCCTTCTCCTTCACTTCTCATAGGCAATAGCCGCAGAAGCATTTGCTTGGTGAACAGATACTTCTGTAAAGGGCTAATCATATACATTCTAAGAGGATTCTGATAAGCATGTGCTACACTCAATGTAGTGACTTTCTACCCTTGGGGTAGGAGGGTACCCTCATCTTCAGGATGCTGACTAGCATACCTTCTCCTGTTGACTGTTATAATGGTAGACTTTCTCCATGAGGGGCAGATTATCAGTTTCTTCCCCTTTTTGCTTTGGAATAATTTCTGTCTCTGTGCCAACAACATGACTATGGTAGTCTTGCTCTCAGTTTCTTTCAGATGCACAGAAACTACATTATTTGAAGACTGGGTAGGCTACAGCTATCTCTTCAGGCTAAACCACATTCTTCACTTCAAAATTGTGCATATCAAATATTTAACCCAGGTAAAATGTCACTGGCTTAGGGTGCATGATGTAAACACCTCTGGAGAAGTTAGCAGGTACTGGTTGGGTTGGCTCAAACCTGTCTCCCATTAAAGTGTGACTCACAGAGTAGAACAGAAAGTGCTCATAATTCTATGCCACATTCCTAATTAATTTCTTCAGGAATCTACTGAACATTGTCCATCATTCTGATTATTTTTAATATCTTGAGGTGTTAGTAGGAACACTTCCATTGTCATACATTTCTTTCTGATACACAGCTAAGAGATGTCTCATGGCAACCTCACTCACAGAGGACCACAGATTGTCTTGGCATGTGTGTGAAATGCAGGCTATTGGAGGCTAAATTTTATGAAATGTATGAAAATATTTTTCCATGTTTTCTTCTTGTCTTCAACCATGAGAAAGACCAGTCAACACAAAAGTTCTACCTTCCTGGAGAAGTGAATTCGTAAAATGAAACCTCATGAATCTAGCTATCATGACCTAAAGAAACAAGCACATTGCTCCCATGGTGTATACACAAGGCAATCCTATGTTCCTTATCTGTACAAAGGAAAGCACCAGGGATGAGAGAACTGTCTCCTCCTTGGCAAATCATTTTGTGGATTTAGATAGATGCCAATAAACTGGCATCTGAATTATACATCAGCATGTGTTGACACTGGACTGATGAGTCCTTGAAAGGCAGACGAGCACTGGTGGAAAAAGCATTGCTGAACCTGCATTGCTGTGTGCACCAGTTATTTCAGACAACAGTATTTGTGCAAGCAGCCATGTATACTTTTCCATTGGCCTCCATTTTCTTTATTACAATCCAAAGAGGAAAACACATTTTCTGGGTGCAGAAGGGAATGTGCTTGTGATGGACCTACAATCAATTCTTGATCGAAAATCCTGATTACACATAATATATCCTAAAAACCTCACTGAAAAGGTTAGAATGTGAGTTAGATACAGAATTATACATCAAATCATCTAAACTTCATGAATGTTTCAAAGTTATAAAATAATGGCAGGAAATTAAAGATGTATTTGTGATCCAATTTCTTACGCAGCATTTTCAAAATAGCCAAAAGATGGAAATAATCTGAAGTTTTATCAATGGATAAATGACTAAACATAATGTATCATAGGTAAAACAATGGTTGAAGATAATAATAATCATTTTCATTAAAATTTCAGTACCACAGTCAGCAACTATGTGAGTCCAGTCCATTTGTTCTGAAAAGACAAGAGGACGTGTGGTAGGAGTAATAATTAGGATTCATATCAACACAACAAACAGTTTTATCAATGAGACTATTCATGTTGCCTAAATTATATACTACTAAAAAGAGAAAAAGATCCTTTGTAGTATAGGGAAATTAATAAGAGACTGAATTCCCCATATTGTACTTCTTACCGAGTTTTGGTCACCTCCGTCTTTCCAAAGCGCCAGGATTTTAAGTCTTAGCTCTGTATGTGCACGTTGAAGCCTAAAATGTGAATTTTTCAAATATTATCCTCACAGACCAAATTTAAAAATACTGCATAATTTTGGAACAGCCATCAGAAACTGTGATTTTATCAATTGGAGATATTTGAAGAATAGAGGGTTTACTAACTGTATCTTTTATTTAACCTGGTTGGTTAACTGCTGCTCTGTGCTCTGTGAAGCCCTGGGTTTGATCACTAGCACTGCAGAAATGGGAGAAGGACCTGGTAGCCCACACCTGAAACAATCAGCCATGGAATACCCTATGATCGCAAGAGGCACTGACATAATGCCAGGCATGGCACAGCGTCTGGGAGTGCTTCATTCTCTTGTGCATTGGGTCCCTCTAAGTCAGACCACGCTTCATGGCAACTAACACCAACATAAGCATCATCATTTTTGAAAATAAATGGATAATGTGAATGATAGTGCCCTTCTTTTTACTTTCCCTGTGACTGGGGATCCCTCTAGGGCCCCATACACGCAGACTTCATGCTCTACCCCTGAAATGCTTCCCGAATTCTACTTTGTGCATGGCAAGTAGCATCAAGCAAAATTCTTGCCCTGGCTTAACACAGGTCCACTTATTCTCATAACTGATAGAGTTCTCCTACTACATTGCTTATTTGCTTTACAAACACTCAAGGTAATTTGTATGCTGCTTTAAATTATACTTTTCAAGGCGATCTTGCATCCTGGCAGCACTTCGGAGAGCTTCTGTGATCCAATTCTGTCCTTCCTCCGACTACAAGAAAGAAAGAGAAAAGCTTTTTGAATATCCTGTTACTAACTCTCACATCAACTGTCTGTGGGTTGACATCTTGATGGAACCCAGCCTGGTCACTTCCCCTGCATGATCTTTATGGTGACTTTGGTGCTCTAACGGCAGAGCTTACGGAGGGGTGGCCACAGTGAACTCACAGCGTGCGTAATCTACCATAGTACTGATCCTTCCCAAAAGAGTTTGTTGCCTCCACTGGAGGAATGAAATAACAGCATTCATGTTTTCAAATTATATTCTATCAGATACTCAAATTGCAGAATTTCTGAAATGGGACACCAGAGGAAATGCCCTTGTGAGTGTTATTTTGAATCTAAGTAGCACCTCACTGTCTGTCAGTAGAAATTTGCATGTATATGAATGACCAGAGCTTTGGCAGTGGTGTGGAACATTTTCATGAAACTTTCATTAAAACAAGATATATCATGGAATAGTGTGAGCGGCAGTATCTACACAGATGCCACAATGCTTGGGTCTCAGTCCCAGCTCCAGCAGCTATTAGCTGTGTGTTTTTGAACATGTTAAACATCTCTGTCTTGGTTTTCTTCTTCTTTTTCATTTATTCATCTACAAAATGGAAATAATAGCCCTATCTACTTTACTAAACTGGTGACAACATTAATCTAAAGAATATATCTAAAGTATGCAGGAGAGTACGCAGCACAATGTGAGTTACATACATTTGCAATCAGTATTAGTTCATGACATTATTTTGTGTTCACCTAAAACTTAATCTTTTCAGCCTGTTACCAGCCAATGGTAGGTGTCTTCTATAAAAAGGGCACTGAATCATTTTTCATACTATCAAAAGTGGCAGAAATAGGGACTGCAGCCCAGAGTACATCCCCAGTGCCTCATGAAATATCAACAATTGCATTTGCCTAGAGCACTTTTGTCCACTTACAATTCAGAGCTAACTCATCCGCAACACTCCTCGGTGGGCCATGATCACAAAGAGCAATGCAAAATGCACCTCCTGGATTCAGCAGGAGGTAACTGACATGGCCATCTGAGGCAGGCTGGGGCCACTGCCCTGAAGATATTGGACTTTCTGGTGAAATCCAGATTCCCAAATTCATTCCTTCCCACCAACCATTCAGGCCAGACTGCTGTAGCAAGCACTCTCATGAAGACAGGGAGGATATGTGATATGTCCTGTCAGAAATCCAGAGCCAAAGCCTCCCTTTGTTTTGGCATTGTGGATCTATACATCCCGTTTCTGGCTGCATAATGAAGGAACACATATCTACATTGTTCCTTAGTGAGGAATATATTGAGAATTGATAAAATAGTTCTCCTCTTTTAGATTATGTGTTTTTAATTCTATATTGAATTGCTTAGAGTTAGAATGAAAGCATGATTGTCACTGTCTCAAAGAAGAAATGATCTGTACCACACAAAGCATGTAATTTATTCTAATGACTATTAAGCAAAAAATTTTAAAATAATTCATGAGGAAATGACACACAGTGGGTGCAGTGAGGCATGCCTGTACTCCCAGGGACTCAGGAGGCTGAGATAGGGGGAACTCAACTCAGACACCTGAGGCAGCCAGCCTAACTTAGCAGATCATGGGACCCCAAAACTGATTAAAAATTACCTCATATCCTAGCAGATGGGGCTGTCTGTCAAATTGAGCAGTCTGTGGATAACTATTCAAACTGAACTCTCTTCTTTCACGTTCATTTAAGTTATGTTCTGCCCTGTGTAGTAGTGGCTCATATCTGCAAGAAGGAACAGGATGAGTATGTGAAGTTTTTAGGGTACAAATATTTGATGATTGCTTAAACACATACTTTATGAAATAAATGAGGCTAATCTATACATCATGTTCTCTTAATCATTTTAAACTATCTATAGTTGAAAGCATTCTAATGAAGTTATTTTAGGTAAATAATATGAAGAAAATTGGAACATGTGGTAAGAAGTGGTATATGTGGTACATGTGGTATGGTATCCATAAAAGATTCTTCCACCATACATACCAAGGTTGGTACATTATTCTAAAACATTAACTTATTACGAAATGTTAGCTAAATATTAGTAAAATTCACATAATGGGTTCTGTGTGTGTGTTGTGTGTTTTTAATAGATACAAAAATACTCTTGATACCTATACTCTATGGTGTACAAAAAGAAAAGGCACACAGGAAAAACAGCGAGACCACTGGGAATCAGCTTAGTGGTAGATGCACACTTAGCCTGTCTGAGGCCCAGGGTTCAATCCCAGGACAGAATAACAAAACAAAACATCAAGAGATCAAAGTATCAAGAAAAGGGGGGAGGGGACATCTTTAAAGCCTGTGTGGAAGTAGAAAAAGGCTGAGATTCAGAGGAAAGCAAATCAACAGAGAAATAATGGGTAAAGACTTAATGACTGTTTTAAGAGGAAATGAAGAGACTTTGCCCAGCACTTGGACGAAATAGAAAACTATATGCAGAAAGACAGTTATATGATAGAAAATATTGTTTAGAATGAGAGGCAAACTCAAATCCTCAGCAAATAAATAGAAAACCCGTCATGGTGGGGGCTTCAAAGACACTGGAAAACATCCAACTTGTCTACCATGGGGTGCAAACGTATTTCTTTTGTTGTGAGTCTTTGTGTCATACAAACATTTCTGTTAGTATGTGACACATATATGTACTTTTGCGTGGAATTTAAATCCAAGCATTCTACTGAATTTGGATCAAAAATACATGGGAAAAAAGCTAGTCTATAAAGAACATGTGCGGACCTTGTTTCTTGTCATTATTTCCTACACAACACACTACACAACACACTAATAACAATGATTAGCAAAATTTTACATATCACTTGGTATCATAAGTAATCTGAAGGTGACCTAAGGTATATAGGAGGATATGAGCTGGTTAGATGCAAACACTCCACAATTCTGTATAAGGGCTGTGCATATGAATGGATTGTGGATTCAGGCAGGGGCCCTAGAGTCAATCCCTGCTGATACCTAGGGATGACTGTACATACATCATGTACATGTGTACAATATGTGCACATGGATCTACCCATGGGAAAAGCAGATATCTCTAAGATATATTTTATAACTGGAAAAGGAAAGTGGCAAAAAGAATACATAAGAAAACAGGGTAATATCTGGCATTGTTAAAGAATAACACCAATGGACTTTTAGATATTAAAATAATAGGATGCTTTAGAGAAGGACCCTACCAAAAGAAAGAGAACAAAAATATCTTCAGAAATAACAACTGAGGGGAGATGAGGGAAAGTGCAGTTATGGTAGATACGGAGGGTGGTTGTGATTGTGCTTGAAATCATTAAAAAGTCAATGGAATATTTGGGCACTCAAAAAGATTTTCCAATCACCTTCTGAGTTTCTGAAGTAAAATTTAAAGTTATTTGTTGAATGATGAAAATACAGGTAAAAATGAATTTGTATTTGTTTTTTAATAAAATGGCAGCTAAATCAATCAATGAGTGGCCCAAAAGTTTTAAAATATTAAAATCTTACACATTTGGCTGTGTTTGGAGTATATTACTGGTCATCTTTTCTTCCAGATATTTTCTAAACTCATCACGTTTAGTTTCTCTTTTCTTATAATCTTCCCACTTCGAAAAAATAATAAAGAGATTTTATTTTTATTTGTGTAGAGACTCAGTCTTTTTGTTAAAAACATTATGTCTCATGAAGTCATGGGTAGTATGAGTTTACATTCAAAAACCTTTCACCAGTAAGACCAGACTTCTAACATAATGACTTTTCTTACAACATCTCACATTTATTTATAATTTGAACATTATCCTTTTTGCAATGTATATAGCCAGAGTTTACAAGTGAAAATTACAAGGTGTTACTCATTATATGTTAATAAAATGTTTTTTTCAAAGAATGAGTATATGGACATTTTGATTTCTAAAGATAGAAACAAATTTACTAGTAATTCTAGGTATTTTGGGTTTATTTAAATCATATTTTACTCAAACAATGATTGGAAAATTCCATCTTAATTTTCATCCTCACCTGACTTTGTGATGAGAAAAAATATTCTCCTTCTTTGTAAGCATTCTTCCAAGAGTTTCTATTATTCTTTTGCTATTACCCAGCTCTCTTTAAAATTTAAGTCTTCTCCATAACACATAGAAAAATACCTTGGCCCTGATTCCTATCATTTCCCTAACACCATTATGTTCCTTTGGACTCTAATATTCTTTACTACACATTCTCATCCAAAGTCTTTTTATAAGTTACTGAAAGGTTTAACCCAAAACATATTAAAAATTCTGCAATTCTAGTGAAAATTTGAGGGTCATCAAGAATTGTTTTAAAGTCTTTATCCTGCTTCACTGGTCAGTCCCATGTGCTAACAGTAAAGACACTCTTCTGTTGTTCCCCTGGGTCTACTTTATTTCAAAATGCAGCAATCCCCATTGGGGATTCCTGTCCCTTTCCATTTGTTCTTTTCAGTCCTCTCAGAGTTCTTGAAACCTTAAGGCTCCAACTCACACTGCCTAATGCACATTTCCAGCCCTGACCTCTTTCTCTGATCATTTATAATTTGGTTGCTTTCTTCTCTTTCACTCCTCTTAGGCAATATCTCAGAAGCAATTGCTTGGTAAAGAGTACTTCCAAAGACAGCTAATTAGAAACATTCTATGAGGATCCTTATGGCTGTCATCCTGAGGGTAGTAATTTTTTAACCTTGGGGGTAGGAGGGTACCTTCTCCTTCAGGATGCTGACCAGCATACCTTGCCTTGTTGACTTTCATAATGGTAGACTTTTCCATGAGGGGAAGATTATCAGTTTCTCTCCCTTTTCATTTTTAAATACTTTCCTTCTCTATGCCAGCATGACTTCTTCTCCTTAACTTTTTTCATATGTACACTCATCTACATGGTTTGGAGACTGAGTGAGCCCCAGCTACCTCTTCTTCCTAATCCAGACTCTCCACCTCAAAACTGTGCAGATCAAATACTTAAGCCAGGTTAAAGAAAATTCAGACATAGGGGCTCATGATGTGGGCACCTTCTGGAGAAGATAAAGCATATTGGTTGGTTGGCTCCAAGCTGTCTCTCAATAAATTTTTGATTCACAGAGAATGGAAAGTAGCTAATAATTCTATGCCACATTTCTAATTCATTTCTTTGGGAATCAAAAGAACATCTGATCATTTTTTAATATGCTTACTATTTTGTGGTGCCAACACTAGTATTTCAATTCTAGGACGTTTCTGCATGACATGTCACTAAGAGATGTCTTGTAGCACTCTCAATCACACAGACCTCAGTCAACAAGTTGTCATGATGCATGGGTGAAATATGTGCTAGTAAAATGGGATTAATTTTAATGGAATCTAGGAAAATTTTTTCAGTGTTTTTTCTTGTTTTCAACTATGAGAAAGACCAGACAAGACAATGGTTCTATCACACCTCACAGGTGAATCTGTACAACAGAACGGCATGAATCTAAAGAAACCAGTTGATGGGAACAACATCTCACTGCTCCCATTTACTTTTCCCTAGGCAATCTTGTCATCTTTAATCCTACTAATATAAGCACCAGTGACAGGAGAATTCTCTGCTTCTCGGCAAATCATTATATAGTTTTATGTAGATGTCAGTAAACTGGCATCTTGAATTACACGTCAGTATGCCCTGAGTTTGGACTGTGTAGTCCTTAAAAAACGGATAGCCACAAGTGAAAAAAATATTTCTGAATCTATCTTGCTAAGGGCCCTAGAAACTCTGGACAGTTGTATTTGAGCAAGCATCCATGTGTAATTTTCCTCTGTTGTCTATTTTCTTTGTTAAAATTCAAAAAGAAAAACATATTGCCTAAGGAGGGGGAGTGGAAGGATCGACCCTTCATGAGGATTCCTAATTATAAGTAACTCATTCTAAAAACTTACTGATAGGCTTAGATTATAAGGTACATACAGAATTATATATCAAATCATTGAAATTTCTTGAAAGTTTAAAAGTTATTATACAACATGGTGGTTGTTGTTAGGTGCCATCAATCGGTGTCCAGCTCATAGCGACCCTACAGGCGAAACACTATTGTCAGTGTTTCTCTGCTATTTCTAGGGTTTTAAATGGCTCATTTTTGGGAGTGGGTTGCCAGGTGCTTCTCTCAAGCCTACAGCACCTGGTGTTCCCAGGCAGTCTCCCATCCAAGTATTAACCAGGCTGGACCCTGCTTAGCTTCTGAGATCTGATACCACAGTACTATGGCTGCAGGCTATACAACATTTGCAGAGACTTAAAGAGGTATTTGTGATTTAATTCCCTGGGTAGCATTATATACAATAGCCAAAAGGTGGAAATAATCCACATGCTTATCAATGGATAAGTGCCTAAACATAATGTTTCATGAACTTGAAGATCATAATAAATGTTTTTATTAAAATCTTACCACCAAAATCACTAATTACATGAATTCAGTCAACTTCTATAAAGTCATGGGATATATAGTAGGAGTAGGAAATTAGGACCAATATCAATATGACAGCACTTTTATCAATGAGACTATTCATGTTGCCTAAATTACTCATATGTACTACTGCTGAAGAAAGAATGAAATATTCTTTTTAGTATAGAGACATTAGTAAGAGATTGAATTACCAGGTTGGCACTTCTTACCTGTTTTTGGTCAGACTTTTGTGGCTCTTTCTGAGTGTTCTCAACTTTTGTTTTCAGTTTAAGTCTTAGTTCTGAATTTTCATGTTCAACACTGAAATGTATTATATTATTATAATTATTATAATAATTATTCTCACAGATGAATTTTAAAAATACCACACAATTTTTACAACTCTCACCTGAAACTGCAATTACATCAATTCTGAAATATTTGAAGAGTAGATGATTTGCTAATTATATCATTTTTCATAAATTTATGGATAGTATGAATAATAATGCATTTCCTTTTTCTTTTAGTGTGGTTGGGGATCAAGCCCCAACCTCACACACGCAGAGCTCACATTCTATCCCACGGGGGCTTCCCAAATTTTGCTTTATGCATTTCAAGTAACTTCAAGCAGAATCCTTCCCCTAATTTAACAAAGGTCTACTTATTCACGATAGAATAACTGATAGAATTCTCATATCACACTGCTTATTTGTTTAAAAAATACTCAAGATAATTTGTATGCTACTTTAAATTATACCTATTTAGGTGATATTGCATTTTGGTAGCACTTCGAAAGGCCTCTGTGTTCCGATCCTGTTCTTCTCGCAACTACGAGAGGGGGGGGGGGAGAGGAAAACATTTCTAGTATTCTGTTACCAATTCGCACGTCAACTGTCCATGTGTTGAAATCTGGCTGCGACCCTGCCAGGCCCCTTCACCTGCATGCTCTTTATGGCACCTTTGGTGCTCTAACTGCAGAGCTTACGGAGATGGCACAACAGAGATGTCACGGCTACAAAGCCTCATGTAACACTGCCTAAACCTTCACCAA
>VMDO01023915.1:12701-30900 GCA_007922755.1 Pedetes capensis
AAAAAAAAAAAAAAAAAAAAAAAAAAAAAAAAAAAAAAAAAAAAAAAAAAAAAAAAAAAAAAAAAAAAAAAAAAAAAAAAAAAAAAAAAAAAAAAAAAGAAGAAGAAGAAGAAGAATAGGAGGTATAATGAAGCTAAAGACAAAAAATTGTGCTCCATTTCCCATTTTGCTTTGGGCCAAAATATGCATTACCCATCCTCCATATAAATGTACACCATCTGCCACAGTTGGACATTTCTCCTTGTCTCTTACTAGCCAAATGACCTTGGGTTTGATTTTGTTGTCCTTGAAATTGAGAGCATAAAAATCTACCTTGTAGGATTGCTGTGTATAAATGAAATCATGTCAAGTTACTGGTATAACGAAGTTGCTAAATAAATGACAGCTACTGCTACACAGGATCTATGATTTAGCTCAGTTGGTAGAGCACTGCTCTGTTTTCTCTGAGGTCCCAGGTTCAATTACCAGCCCCACAAATAATGGGAGAAGGACATGGCAATCCACTCCCAAGGCAATCCTGAAACAATCAGCCATTGAAAACCCTATGAGGGTCGCTATGAGCCACACACAACTCGACAGCACCTAGCAACCAACCAAACTGTCACACACTGTCCTAGACCTTTCCTTCTATGGCTCAGGCACCATGCTGAGAACACTGAAATATGCCTGCCCCTGAAAAACACCCAGGTCATCATTACACACAATGGGAAACAAATCACTGTCACAGAATGTATAAATAGGATATTTGAGATCTGGGTGAAGTGATACAGGTATAAAATTAAGGAAGAAAATTTAGTATATCTGGGGAAGATAGACGAGATTTCACAAAAGAACTAAAATTTGAACTAAGACTTGTAGTTTGAATAGAAGTACTCTACCCACGGAAGACCCACCGGTCTCTCAGCTTGTACTGTGGAGGCTTGTGTGTTGCTGTGATGCTGAATGCTATGCCACCGGTACCTCAGACACCAGCAGGGCCACCCATGATGGGCAGCTTTCAGCTGAGCTCCCAAACTAAGAGAGACTAGGGAGAAGGACCCGACAGCCACTCCTGAAGCAATTAGCCATTAAAAACCTGATGAATAGCACAGAGTACTGTCAACTATAGTGCCAGAAAATGAGCTCCCCAGGCTGGAAGGCATTCAAAAAATGACTGGGGAAGAGTTGCCTCCTCAAAGTTGAGTCAACCTTAATGATGGGAATGGAGTAAAACCCCTGAAACCTCCTTTCGCTGATGTGACGAGGTTCAATATGAGAAGAAACACAGTGACTGCAATAATGGACTCAAACATAAAAGGATCGTGTGCATGGCACAGTGTCGGGGAGTGTTTACTTCTGTTGTACATGAGGTCACTGTGAGTCAGACCTGACTCAATGACACTTAACAACAACAACCAGGGAAGAAGGAGAGGACATTCCAGAAAGTATAGTTTACTGATGTCAGAATCAGTACATAAAATTATTTTGGTAACATCCATAAGAAAACATGTCAGCTTTCCACTTTGATACTAAATTTACCCCCCTCAGGAATTTGATGGTAGGGTGGGTGTAGGGGAACCCTTCCTAAAGAGCCCTGATGAAGCAAATTTAATGGTGTTTCCTTTGGAGCCATTTGAAGTTTCTCTCATCTTACTAACAAAAACCATCATTTGTGAACATAGATATGAGAGAAGCTTGCAGAGTTTCAGATCAAAGTAAAATCTTTCCCTCCCTAAAAAAACTTTACACAGAACCACAGACTCATGACCCCACTGCTCTTTTGGGGAAGAGTTGTCCTATTAACTTTACAAGAAAATGGTCCTTTTCTATTTGTTTTTTTTTTCACTTTTATTCAATAATAAACAAGACAAGATAAGTCAGAGTAGACTGCTACCCTCCCTTTTTTAAAAGCAGCTTTTATTCTTCCCACTGACTTTCTTTCTTTCTTTCTTTCTTTCTTTCTTTTTTTTTTTTTTTGGTACTGGGGGTTGATCCCGGGGCCTCACGCCTGCATTCTTTGCAAGTGCTGGACCACTGAGCTGTGCCCCCAGCCCTTATATTTTTTTCCTTACTTTCTGAGACAGGGTCTCGCAAAGTTACGCGGACTTCCTCTGGTCTCGAACTTGCAATCCTCCTGGCTCCACCTCCCAAGTCGCTGGGATTACAGGCATGCGCCACCACACCCAGCTTTCCCACTGACTTTCTGAACACTACAGTTAATAATGCCTCTGCTTGGAATTTCAAACAATAGAGTATGTGTGAATTGCATTGGGGAGGAAACTCTTGATTCTTGAACATTCTAGCTCTCTTCAATTAAAAAATAGTTCATCACACCTGTAATCCCAGAACTTGAGAGTCTGAAGCAGGAGGATTGTAAATTAAAAACCAGCCTGGGCTAAGAGGGGGATTCTGTCTCAAAAAACCAAACAACAATAACAGCAACAAGAGAATACTTCTTATGTTTCTTTGTTCTAAAGTGAGCACTTGCTAAACCTAACTAGGAGTCCTAGAAGATTTGCTACCAACAAACACTCACTCTTTTTCTTTCTCACTCCATAGTAACATTTTAATAACACTATCTCACAGTTACATAATGCTCTGCATATGCCAAAGTGCATTTGTATTCATTGTCCATTTTAATTCCCCAAATAATCTTGGAAAGAAAACAATGACATCTTTGGATGTGAGCAAACTGAGTCTATGAAATCAGCTAGTCACATAAAATTTGAAATGTCCTCTATGAACAGGCAATAATTTGAATGATCTGGATCATCTGTACTCTTGGCCCAGCCAAAAGTATCAGTTGCATCAAAAAAGAACCATTGTGGTAGAGGTGGAGGTGCCATGGTAGACTTTGATTGGTCTGATCCCAGCTGCACTAGCCTTGGGTCGAGAGTGAGTTGTGTTCTCTGAGTCTATTTCCTCACCTATCATATGGGTTTGCTAGGGCTGCCATGCTGGGCTTTAGCTCAGTTGATAGAGGGCTGCTCTGTCCTCACAGAGGCCCTGGGTTTGATCCCCAGCATCGCAAAAATGGGAGAAAGATGTGGCAGCCCACTCTCAAAACAATCCACCATAAAAAACCCTATGAATAGCAAAGAAGTACTGACATAGTGCCAGGCATGACACAGTGTCAAGGAGTGTTTTGTTCTGTTGTACATAGGGTTGCTATGAGTCAGACCTGATTCAGCAGCACCTAAACACCTAACAACAACAACAGGGTTGCCATAACAGAGTTCCCCAGACAGGGTCCCATAAACAAAAATTATTTTCCTCATAGTTCTTTTTTATTTTTACTTTTTTTTTGCAGTGCTGGGGGTTGAACCCAGGTCCTCCCACTTGCATGTTCTGCAAGTGCTGGACCACTGAGCTACACCTCCAGCCCATTTTTTCACTTTTTGAGACAGGGTCTCACTAAGTTATGCAGACTGCCTCTGGTCTCAAACTTGCAATCCTCCTGCCTCCACCTCCTGAGCCGCTGAGACTACAGGCATGTGCCACTGTGCCCAGCTTTTCTTCATAGTTCTGAAGGCTAGAAGTCCAAGATCAAGGTGTAAGCAGGGTTGATAGCTATTGAAAGCCTTTCTCCTTTGCACCCAGATGGTCATCTTCCCTGTGAAGACACAGGGTCCTCCCTCTATGTGCATCTTTGTCAATGCATCCTGCTATAAGAACACTAGTCCTATTGGATTAGGACCCATCCTAAGGACCTCAAGTAACCTTAATGACCCATTTAAAGATCCTATCTCCAAATATAGTCACATTCTGAGACACTAGGGGTTAAGACTGAGCATATAAATTGGTAGGGACACAATTCAGCCCACAGTATCTGTAAGCTAGGATGATGGAGTTATTATGTAAAGGTCCCAGTGAGGTAAGTCCTATTACTGCCATAACAAATTACCATGAAATTAGTGGCTTGTCACAAATGCAATATCTTCTAGTTCTTCAGGTCAGAAGTCCAATGCAGGACTCACTGGGTTAAGAAGCAGGATGTCAGCAAGGCAGTGTTCCTTTCTGTAGGTATAAGGAGGATCCATTCCTTCTTCATTCAAGTTGTTTGCAGAATTCAGTTCCTTGTGGTTGTCAGACTGAGGTCCCATTGCTCTGCTGTCTGTCAACTGGAGTCCATTCCCAGCTTCAAGCAGCCACCACATCCCTTGGCCCATATCCTTTTCCTCATCTTCACAGGCAGCAGCACAAGGTTGAGCCCTTGTCACATCAGCTCTTCCTGCTGCCTCTTCTGAAGTCATCTCCTCTTACCACAGCCAGAGAGGACACTCCACCTTTAAGTCTCCTGTGATTAGATTGGGCCCAACTAAACAATCAAAAATAATCCTCCTCTATCACAGCTGGTGATCTTAATCATAGCTGAAAAATGTTTTTGGCTATGTATGTAGAGTAGTAAATTCCCAGGTTCCTGGGATGAGAACATGAACATCATCCAGGACCGTTATTCTGTCTCCCATGTAAGTACTTGATAAAGGACAAATTTTCTCTCATTAAAGATTAGAGGTAAAACTTTGCAAGCTGGTGAACCTATTTAAAATTAAGTTGATTAGTTTAATCAAATGATTTCAAAGCAGAGATATTCAACAAGGTCTAAACAGTTTTTGATGTCATAACTGGAGAAGAAAGGAAGATATTGGTCCTCATTAGGTCAATGCCAGAGATACTGCTAAACTCCCCACAATGTACAAGACCATCCACCACATTGAAGAATAATCTAGCCCAAAATGTCCTTAATGCCAAGATTGAAGAACCCTAATTTAATCAAGTCTGCAGCCGTATCACTGTGGTGTCTGATCCTGTCAGATCTCAGAAGCTAAGCAGGGCTGGACCTGGTTAGTACTTGGGTGAGAGACCGCCTGGGAACACCAGGTGCTGTAGGCTTGGGAAAAGGACCTGGCAACCCACTCCCAAAAGACAATCAGCCACTGAAAACCCTATGAATAGCAGAGAAGCACAACAATAGTGTTTTGCCTGTTGTACATAGGGCCGCTATGACTCAGACACCGGCTTAATGGTATCTAACAACAACAGCAATAACAACAACAGTTTAGTCAACCCTTTTGGGAAAATCCAATTGATCTAAATGGAAATTAAATTTTTGTTATTATTAAATGAACTCATCAATGTCATAATCAAGTAATATCTTTTGCTCCATAACAAAAGAAAATTGTCAGTTGGAAAGATATATATGTCTTGTATTTGAAACATGGCATATTTAGGTGGCTTCATTCCCATTTTTATTTCAACCTAGTCTAATAAATAGAAATGGGTTTATTCTAAACACCCCCAAATATTATTCATTTATTTCTTTATTGAAGACCTAGTAAGGGCCAGGCACTGTTCTAGGCAAATAGGATACATCAGTGAGCAAAACTTTCCTCCTTCTGTGGAGCTAATATGATACAGGGAAGAGACAGTCAATGAGCTGAATGAATAAACTATAAATTATGTAAAAATATGAAACACATTGTGGAAAAATAGCCCAGAGTCAGGGAGATCAAGGCTGCAGTGAAATAGGCAGGGAGGGTCCACAGTGGCCTTAAACAGAGTGGTCAAGGCCTCCTTAAGAGATGTCACTTGTCTAATGATGAAGACCAGATGTCAGTTCACTTTCTCAAGCTTATTTGCAAAAACATCTGCAAATTATGTTTGCAGGACATAAACCTTGAGATATTTTTGCATTTTTTCCCATAGAATGAGAAAAAAAAATCAAATGGAAAGAGACTCTAAGCAGCTGCTCAGACTTGGAACCTAAGACACTGAGCTGCAAAATTATTTTTCTCGGTATTACTTTGCCTTCTTACTCCATTCAGATACACAAGTCTAATGAAGCTCCAAGCTATGGAATAACCCCCTTCTTCCCCTCTCTACCTCTTCAGCCCTTTCCAAAAACATTAAGCAGATCCAAGAAATGGCCAGGTGAGCCATGGATGAGCATTTGGTTGTGGTTTGTTTGAACCATTTAATAATATACATTATGCCATTTGCATTATATTTATCATATAAATTGAATAAGGTGAAGAGGGAGAAGCAGTTGATTTCATGCTGGTACATACCTTTGATCCCTTCCAAACACTATGAAATATCAGAGAAAACTTAACCCAAAATACTACTAAACAATTCTTTTTTTACACTTGCTGGGCCATGTCATAAATTCTAAGCTAGATCCTAATTCCCCCTGCCCCAGTGGCTGTCAGCTTGTCGTGCTGAGGGGGCTTGCATGTTGCTGTGATGCTGAAAGCTATGCCATTGATATCTCATATACCAGCAGGTACACTGATGGTGGACAGGTTTCAGCTGAGCTTCTAGACTTAGACAGACTAGGGAGAGGGACCCAACAGCCTACTCCCAGGATAATTAGCCATTGAAAACCCTATGAATAGCAGAGAAATACTGTCAACTATAGTGCTGGAAAATAAGCCTCCAGGCTGGAAGGCATTCAAAGAATGAATTGGGAAGAGTTGCCTCCTCAAAGTAAAGTTAGCCTGGGATCTCCTTCTGCTGATGTGGCAAAACCTCAAAATGAGAAGAAACACAGTGGTTGCAACAATAGGCTCAAACCTAAAAAGATGGTGTGCACGGCACAGTGTCGGGCAGTGTTTCTTCCTGTTGTATGTAGGGTCACTATGAGTCAAACCCAAATCCATGGCACCTAACAACAAAGGTCCTAATTACAATATGTCCCAAATTCCTAGAGTTTGTATCTCTCTATAATTTTTTAATGTTATTAATCTTTTTAAGCTCTGCATTCAAGCTTTTGGCCCTCAAATTTATTCTTCTAACATAAAAGAAAGAGCTGATTTGGAAGACAATTGAGCTCCCTTCTATAAACTGGGTCTGATTAGGACCATGTTATGAAAATTCAAGTCAGCAAGTTAAAACTTGTTCTTGAATTTGCTGCTGAACAAATCCAGGGGAGGGATCAATATATTCCTAATACAGCCTGGGGGAGAACAAGAGCAGGAGGAGAGATGGTGTTCTCAGTCATCCAGGGAGTCGTGGCAACACAATCAGAGCACACACTTAAAAATTAACTTTCCCAAGCATCGTTTTATGGCCCATTTTGAAAATATTTCTGGTTCCATATTATCCTGCAGTTTGGTTATTTTTTTTTAAATCCTCTCCCTCTCCAAATCCATTCCAGTGGGAGCTGCCCGTTGGCAGCACAGGCCTGTGATTATCTCACTGTGTGTAATTCATTTAGCGTATAATGTCCTTTTCAAGTGCTGCCGCAGCCCAAAGAGAAACTGCCAACATTAGCATTCCAGGGTCATGCAACCTGGCCCACAGGCAGAAGCATTTAGAACAGACCCTCCACCAGGCTTTCCCACACTCTCTGCTGCTCTGGGATGATCTCCTCTTGCTATCCAAAAGTCTCTGGAAGCTGCTGTTCACCACTCTTCTTTAAGAACAGAAGACAGCAAAATGCTGTGCAGTGACCTATCTGCTGCCCTGCCACACGTGTGAGCTTATTAGAAATGCAGAACCACAAGCCCCTCCCTGGACCTGCCAATCATTGTTGTTGTTGTTGTTGTTGTTGTTGTTGTTAGGTGCTGTCCAACTCATAGCAACCCTATGTAGCACAGGGAAAACACTATTGTCAGTGCTTCTCTGTTAGTCATAGGGTTTTCAATGGTGGCATATTTTTTGGGAGTGGGTTGCTGGGTCCTTCTCCCAAGCCCACAGCACCTGGTGTTCCCAGGCGGTCTCCCATCCAAGCACTAACCAGGCCTGACCCTCCTTAGCTTCCCAGATCTGATGGGATCGAATGCCACAGTGGTACAGCTGCAGGTGGACCTGCCAATCAGAACCAACATTTTTAATGAGCTCCCCAGATGCCTGGCTTGCATGTGAAAGTTGGAGGGGCTCAGTTCTACCCAAGGCAAGCTAAGGGTGTTGGAATTCTCCACTGCATTTTGAGGCATCATGACAATTGCTGATCTTGTTAAACTAGATTTATGCCTACATCCTGGCGTGAATCTTTCTCTATACGTCCCACAAGCATCTATTAGATGCTTTGGTTTAGGCCTTTGTTTTTGGTTTTGTCTCCTTTCACTTTGTACCTTTCAGTGGCTTAGATGATCAAGAAATATTAAATAAGGGAAAAGAGCTCATTTTCCTCTTTCCTCCTAGAGGCTCAGGGATAGTATAGTAGACAACTGTGGTTTAATCTTCCCAACATTCCTTTCTCTTTCCCAGAATTCCACCTTCCCCAAATCTCCTTGGGGAAACCAATCTCCTCCAATCTCAGGCCAATGACTGGTCAGGAAGCCCACATGTTCCAGGCCAGGACAGTGAGCCTCAGCTAAGGCGCATCTGCAGGAATGAAGGGAAAGAGGCATGATCTCCCCCCATGGTTCCGGAGCCGGGAAGATGGAAGCCTAAAGCGACTTCAGCCATCTCTACCTCTTCCTAGGAAAAGCCTTATCGATAATGAACCCAATGCAGTCAGACACAGCCTTCAAGATGAAGACAGACCACTGAGCCTCTGGATCTTCCTCCCAGACACAAGTACTATGTCTCAGCACAGAGCACATGTTCATGGGAGTGAAGCCAGGAGTTCTCTAGGGTACCCCCAAAATATCACATGTTCTGTCTCACATGGGAAGCCAAACCAAACTAAAACTAAAACCAAAACAAACAAACAAAAAGTTGACCTGCAATTAGAAGAGGTAGAAGAGGGGTTACTTGGAACTGGGAAGCGCCCTGGGGGACAGGGACAGTAGAAGAAGAGCAGATTGACATTACTGATGCAAAATATATGCTTATATGGAAATATCAAGAGAGTCCCTTTAGTCTTTACATTTAGTGTGTTAATAATTTTTAAAAGATTCTCTCTTTTGACCAAAACTTTAGTCAGCCTCTCCTGAGTCCTCTGCTTGACCAGGCTTAACTGTGAGCATCTCGGTCCTTGCAGAATCTAGTTTGCGCAAGAATCCTGCTAAGACAGTTGATAGTAAATCCCCAACCATTGGTATCTGACCATTTGGAATATCTTATCCCCCTGGACTGCCCACAGCAATTGTTCTGTCAAATTAGTTTAGCCAAAAATCCTTTATCTCCCAATTTTTCAACCACTAACTACCACCCCCCTCCTTGGTTAAAAATCTGCACTTGACCTTGTTGGGATTGGAGTGGAATCCAATTTCTCCCACTCTCGGCAAGATTCCACTGTAGGGGTCCCTATGCCTGTCTCCATACGCATCTCCTTTGAATAATGTCTGCCTTGCCATCTTTAGCAAATATCTTGAATAACTTTTTTCTGTAACAATCAACCTGGAAAGAAAATGACACCAACATACATCACAAGCCCCAGCCTGTGACAACGTCTTTAAGTCATGAATATTTCACATCACAAAGGTATTACTATCACATGGTTAATATCACCCAGAAACAATGTATATCTCATTTGGGCACACTTTGGCACAGCCAGTAATCCTGGTGACTCAAGAGGCTAAGGCAGGAGTTCGAGGCCAGAGGCAGCCTGCACAATTTAGTAGGATCTTGTCTCAAAATAAAAGATTAAAACGGATGCAGGAGTGTAGCTCTTGCCTAGCATGTGTGAGTCCTCAGGTTCAAATCCACAGGACTGCAAAAAAAAAATGTGTATATGTGTGTCTGTGCATGCATGTGTGTGTACATCTTAACATTCAATTCATCAAGTACCTAATCTAGCATTCCAGATTGAAATATCTTACTTTAAAATTGCCCTCATTGCAGCTTTAAGTCGTTTAGTGTCCGGACACATCTTTGTTCCACTCACAAGAACCCACATTATTTTTCAGTTATAGTTGTTTTTCCAACTGTCTCAGAAACACAAAACCACTTTTTAATACCACATCCTGACAAAGTGATCCTAGAGAAGAATAAACAAAATATATACAAATATTGCCTGCAGCCATACCACTGTCACATCCAATCCCATCAGATCTCAGAAGCTAAGCAGGGTTGGGCCTGGTTAGTCCTTGGATGGGAGACCACCTGGGAATACGAGGTGCTGTAGTCTTGGGAGAAGGACCTGGCAACCCACTCCCCCAAAACAATCACCCTTGAAAACCCTATGAGTAACAGAGAAGTACTAACAATTCTGTTTTGCCTTTTGTACACAGGGTCACCGTGAGTCAGACATCAACTTGACAGCACCTAACAAATTTTACAATATGTAAGAGTGGTTTGGGCAATGGTCATCCCAACAGACGGTATATCTACTTGCTTCCTGTGAAAAGTTCTTTGGGGAACTTCCCTTGAGTACATTTCTAAAGGCAAGGATTTATTTTCTTGGTAAGTAAATGTACTACTTTGAAAAAGTTTCCTGGAAAGAAGGAGAAAATGAGCAATGTTGAATAATTCCTGATTGTTACCAAAAATAACCAACCAAACAAATAAACAAAAAAAAAATCACAAACTTCTTACAAAACCCGAATCTGAAGTGAAACATGCTGTATCTAGGGAAATAACCAACTAACCTTAATGGACTTTAGGATGTGGTTTGGGTGAGCCAAGGATTTTCTGTGACCACTCACATCAGGATGAGATCTGGTCATTCAGAGGCCTGATACCCCACTCCTGGAGAAAGGAAGACATTAAGACACCATCAGAGACTTTGCACAGAAGGATAGCAGCTGCAAGAGATCCACTGCTGCCAGATATTCTTCTTTGTCTGACAGATGGGGTCACTGGGAGATGGTCTTACCTAGTGATGCCATTAGACTTCAGGACAATCTGTTCCCCAGAAGCAAGCTTATATCCTCACAGGTCAAATGAAGCCCATAGCAGTGGAAGATGTTGGCATGTTCTGCATAATTTTAACTTTATTTGTCCAATGATGATAATATTAATCTGTCCTGGTGGCCCTTTATGCTATATTGGGCAGCATTTGCTCCCTCTTCTCAGTGACAATAGGAACAGCGTGTGCATTGTTTGGGGTCAAGGAGAGGCCCTGGAAGTGATCAGGAGAGATTAGTGAGAAGGGGGCTACTTTTTAAAAGCTATTTCTGTGTGTAGAATTCCAGGGACACACTGGACCCAGCACGTTCCCCAAATTCCCATTATGAGACTCATTCATTCAATCAGTATTTATTGCACACATACTTTGTGCCAGGGAGACCCGGCAGACACTGTAGTGATTAAATAAACAAGGTTCCTGCTCCAACACATTCAAATTCAAAATGTGCCAGGTAAAAAATGGGAAAGACATAGGGAACAAAAGCATTGCAGTTTGTGATAAATGCTTGGAAGGGATGACAGAGAGCAAGGACAGAGACTAATTGCAGGAGGAAGGGAAGGTGAGTCTAAACCCAGTGGTTGTCAGGAAGTGACTCTCTAAAAGGTACATTGAACCTGAACTCCAAAGGATGAGAAGGAAGCAAACAGGCAAAGAGAAGGACAGAGAACACAGGAAACCAGAAACATGAAGTCCCAAGGCAGGTAAGAGCTCATTCTAAGACCCGGAAGAAGGCAAGTCCGGCTCCAGCACCAGGCTCTTGGGAGAGAAGCCTGGACGGAGTCAAAAAGGGCCGTGGGAAAGAGAGGATGAAGCCTTCGTAGGCCACAGCAAAGAATGCATTTCTTATGCCAAAGAAGAACGGAGCCGTTGGAAGGTTGTAAGTCGGAGCAGCAAGATCTTGTTTGCGTTTTCTAAAGATCCGTCTGGTTACTGGGTAAAGAGTAAATTATGCCCATATCATCATATTTATTTAAATATACTGATACATACCGGCATATCAACATAAACTCCCCAGAGTGATATTACTTTGGGCAAAAGGCCTACAAATCACTTCGCCGCTATGTAAGAATAAATATTGCTTTAATGCTTTGCCAAAAAGCAATGCAAGACAGAATTTATTAGTTTGTGTTAATTTTTAATTTGATGTTTGAGCGCCTCCTGGTGGCTGTATGGTACCAAGCTCTTTGGCAATGCCAATTTCCATACCGACTAGGATTTTTTTTTTAAACCTATGCTTGCTAGTAAAAAGCGCAAAGGCTAATATACATGATTGAAATTTCATAAGAGAATTTGAAAAAATTATCTTATTATCTGATACTCCAGATTATATGCATTACAAGCCTGTAGCCATAGCACTGTGGTGTCCAATCTCGTCAGATCTCAGAAGCTAAGCAGGTTCCAGCCTGGTTAGTACTTGGATGGGAGACGTCTGGGAACACCAGATACTGTAGGCTTAGGAGAAGGACCTGGAAAGCCATTCCCAGAAAACAATCAGCCATTGAAAACCCCATGAAAAGCACAGAAGCACTGACAATAGTGTTTTGCCTGTTGTACGTAGGTTTGCTATGAGTCGGAAACCAACTCCAGCACCTAACAACAACAACAACAACAACAAATGTACATTACATGGTTCATGGTACTATATGGTTACAGTCTCATTGAAACCTATTGCTTTCAGTAACATTCCTACTAACATCTGGAACAAATTGAGTAAGATATAAAGCATTTTCTCATCCCTCTCAAAACTAATTTCATCAAATAATAGAATGTCTAACAAATCTGCAACCACAGAACAGAAGGAATAAATCTTAATGTTCCTTATCCAGAACAAAATCTGAGGTGAGATGTATTATCAAACATGTGAATAAAAATGATCATTCTCTTTAGTAATCACCATGTAGAGCTGGTGATTGACAGCTTGAGTTAGAAAAAAACCCAGCCAGTTGGGCATTAGGGATTTTGTAACTGTTGTATCCTTCACTTAATAAGAATTACTACTTTGGAAAATTGCTCTCAAGAGGCACATCCACTCCAAAAAATAATAATAATAACATGTTCAACAGATTTTGTTGTATAGGAAGCTTTCATGCCATGGAGCTCTGAGCTACACAGAGGAGTGCGCACTCAGCCCTGGAGACCTGGGACATGTTTCCTGGGGATGAAGTTAAATCTTTACTGTCTCAATCCTCAGAATCTGTTGGTATGGATGTAGTTTTTCTCCCAAGGGTTCATGGGGTGAATGGTCTTCAGTGCATTGGTGTTGAGGTGATAAGACTTTTTAGAAGTTGAGCCTAGTGAGAGATCACTGGGTTACTGCAGCAGACCTTCAGAGAGGATTAGTTACTATGGGACCCTGAATTTGTAAAAGGATAGCCTTTTGGGCTTCCTGTCTGGTGATGTGATCCCTCCTTCTCCCACATTCTCTCTCAATTGGGATGCCATCTGCCATCACCAGAAACATGCTGGGGCCAATGTTATACCCTTGAATCTACAGAACTGTGAAGTAATACCTTTCTTTTCTTCAGAAAGTTACCCAGTTTCAGGTATTTCATTATAGGAGCTGAAAATGGTCTAGCACACTGACAAAATAGAAATAGCTCACTAAAAAGTAGGAACTTATTTTGTGTACAGACCGTTTACATAACTGACTCATAAGGTGCAAAACTGCTTGTAACAAAAATAAAATAAAATCATGGAAGACAGAAATATTCAACAGAAAATGAAGCCAGTCATGGTGACACACTCCTTTAATCCCAGCTACTTGGGAGGCTGAGGCAAGGGCATCATTTGAAGCTACAAATTTGAGACCAGGTTGGACAACATAGTGAATCTCTGGAGAGAAAGGGCGGGGGGGAGAGGTTGTATCTAAAACTCAGGATAATTTAAATTTCTTGGAAATATGAAATTGAGATACAAGCAAGTATAGATGTTTTGACAAAAAACATATTTAAAATTCCCCGAATAATGGTATAAAAAAGGACATAAAAGGTCAAACATGCAAAGGCACTGAAACTATACTTTATGTGTACACTATTGCAAACACAATCTCCCACATAGCCCAGGAAACCAGTCAGGACCCTTCTGGTGTACATCATAGAAATTCACCTCAAACTAGTGCACATATATTTTTCTCTTTTTAAAATTTGTATCTAATTGGTATACAGTGTAATGAGTTTGATTATGGGATTTTCGTATAATTGCATCACGTACTTTGCATAAGCTCTCTTCCTTATTATCCACCTATGTTTTTCTCTCCCCTCCACTAATCCCCTCCCCCTTCAAATAAATCCCCTTATATTTTCTAATCTTAAGTACATATATTTATATATTTTTTCTTTTAAGGTAGATCTAGCTTCCACATATAAGTAAAAACAAGCTATATTTCTCTTTCTGAGTCTGGCTTATTTTACTTAAAAAGATCATCTCCAGTTTCATTCATTTTCCTGCAAATGAGGTAACTTCATTCTTCTTTACAGCTGAATAATATTCTACTGTGTACATATATCACTTGGGAGGAGGACGTGGCAACCCACTCCCAAGGCAATTCTGAAACAGTCAGCCATTGAAAACCCTATGAGGGTCGCTATGAGTTGACACCTAACAACAAAAACAACAACAACATATATCACATTTTTAAAATCCATTCATCTGTTGATCGACCTCTGGGCTGATTCCATACCCTTGTAACTGTCAGTAGCTCTGCAATGAACATGGAAGTGCAGGTGTCTCTATGGTATGATGACTTATATTCCTTTGGGTATATATCCAAGAATTGTATGTTGTTGTTGTTGTTAGGTGCCATCAAGTTGGTTCCAACTCATAGCGACCCTATGTACAACAGAATGAAGCACTACCCAGCACTGTGCCATGTGTGGCACTATTGTCAGTGCTTCTCTGCTGTTCATAGGGGTTTTCAATGGCTGATTGTTTTTTGGGAGTGGGCTGCCATGTCGTTGTCCTAAGCCTACAGCACCTGGTATTCCCAGGTGGTCTCCCATCTAAGTACTAACCAGGCCCAACCCTGCTAAGATTCCAAGATCAGATAGGATTGGATGCCAGGGTAGTATGGCTAGAGATAAGAATTGTATAGCTGGATCATATGGTAGTTCTATTTTTGGTTTTCTGAGGGACCACCGTACTTATTTCCATAATTACTGTGCTAGTTTATGGTCCCACCAGCAGTATGAAAGTATTATTTTGTCCCCCTGTATCCTTGCCAGCATTTGTTGTTTGTTTTGTTGATGCTAGCCATTCTGACTGGGGTGTGATGGAATTTCAGTATAATTTTGATTTGTATTTCCCTGAAGTATTTGTGCCTGCAGCCATACCACTGTGGCTTCCAATCCTGTCAGATTTCAGAAGCTAAGTAGGGCCAGGCCTAATTAGTACTGGGATAGGAGATCACCTGGGAACACCAAGGGCTGTAGGCTTGGGAGAAGGAGTCAGCAACCCACTTCCAAAAACTAATCAGCCACTGAATATCCTATGGATAACAGAGAAACTGACAATACTGTTTCACCTGTTGTATGTAGGGTTTTAGGAGTCAGACACCAACATGACAGCACCTAACCACAAAAGCAAAGTAATTATAATACCTTTGTAGTTTTTCTTGCTATTTATTTCTAATTTTATTTCATTGTGATCTGATAAGATACAAAGAATGACTTCCATTGTTTTATTTGTTAGGGCTAGCTTTGTGAATTAAAATGCGGTTTATTTTAGAAAGAGTTCCATGTGGTGCTGAGAAGAATGGGTATTCCATATGTTTTGGGTGAAATATTCTGTAGATGTCTGATAAGTCCAGTGGGTCTACTGTTGTTGTTGTTGTTAGGTGCCATTGGTATCTGACTCATAGCGACCCTACATACAACAGGGGAAACCCAATTGTC
Organism: Pedetes capensis; assembly: GCA_007922755.1. Taxonomy (NCBI): domain Eukaryota; kingdom Metazoa; phylum Chordata; class Mammalia; order Rodentia; family Pedetidae; genus Pedetes; species Pedetes capensis. The sequence continues at coordinate 28,308 of VMDO01023915.1, forward strand.
AGTGCTGCTCTGCTGTTCATAGAGTTTTCAATGGCGGATTGATTTTTTGGGAGTCGGTTGCCGGGTCCTTCTCCCAAGCCTACAGCACCTGGTGTTCCCAGGCAGTCTCCCATGCAAGCACTAACCAGGTCAGACCCTGCTTAGCTTCTGAGATCTGACAGGATCAGATGCCACAGGGCTACGGCTGTAGGCAGGGGTCTATGGTGTTGTTTGGCCCTAGAGTTTCTTTGTTGATTTTTTGTTGTGATGATCTAATGATGAGTATGGGGTATTGAAGTGACCTATTGTTGTATCGGGACCAATCTGTTCCTTTATGGCCACTAATTCTCACTTTATGGAATTAGGTGTGCCAGTGTTTACTGTATAAATATTTACAACTGTTATGTCTTCTTGATTGATGGCTCCCTTCATTAATATGTAGTGACCTTCTTTGTCTCTTCTAGTTAATTCTGGGCTGGAGTCAGCTTTGTCAGATATCAATATAGCAATTCCTTTTTTATTTTTGGCTTTTATTTTGGCTTTATTTTTGGCTTTCCCATGTAGGGCTGGGATTTAGCTCAGTTGGTAGAGTGCTGCGCTGCAGTCTCTGAGGTCCTGAGTTCAATTCCCAGCACTGCAAAAATGGGAGAAGGACCTAGCAATCCACTCCCAAGGCAATCCCGAAACAGTCAGCCATTGAAAACCCTGTGAGGGTCGCTATGAGTCGGATACCGACTCAACGGCACCTAACAACAACAACAACATGCCTGGTAAATCATTTTCCATCTTTTCATTTTCAGTCTCTGTGTGTCTTTTGCAATGAGAAGTGTCTCTTGAAGAGGCTAAATGTTTGGATTGTCTTTCTTAATCCAATTGGCTAATTTATGTCTTTTAAGGGGATCATTAATACCATGTATATTTAGGGTTACTATTGAGAGGAATTCAGTGTTTCGTGTAACTGTGTTGGTTGTTTTCCTAGTTGTTTTGAGTGTTGATTACTCTTTATTTTGTCCCCTGTTGAAATTACAGCTTTGTTGTTTTACTAAGTTAGATATCCTTGCTTCCTTCCTTGCTCTCATTTGCCAATGGGTTCTTTTCAGAGGATTTATTCTTTCCTGTATGTTTGTATTTGTGTCTGCCTTTCTTCTTCCTCTGTGTGTAAGATTCCTTTAAGTAAGTATCTTCTGCAAGGCTGGTTTGGTGGTCATGAATTCTTTAAGTCTGTACTTATCTTGAAAGGTCTTTATTTTTCTGCCTATTTTAAAGGATAACTTTGCTGGGTATAGTAACCTATTGTTGTTGTTGTTAGGTGCTGTTGAGTCAGTATCCGACTCATAGCAACCCTCATAGGGTTTTCAATGGCTGACTGTTTCGGGATTGCCTTGGTTGTGGATTGCCAGGCCCTTCTCCCATTTTTGCAGTGCTGGGAATTGAACTCGGATCCTCAGAGACTGCAGCATAGCACTCTACCAACTGATCTAACTCCCAGCCCATAGTAACCTATAGTAGTCTGAAAAAGGACCCCTCCAATGACACTATGAAAAATGAGATTAGAGCAGAGGGCAGATAGCTGTGGCCCAGCTGCCAAATCCAGCTGCACACATTCATTGTCCATGCCCTGCATTTTATCACCTTGCCTTCCCCAATGATTTCCTCTAACTCAGAGCAAGCTGCATAAGGCAGGGAGTTTAGGGTCACTGATAACAAAATCAGCATCACATTACACTGATCAAGACCCTCCCTAAATCTTCCTGAATCCTGTTCTATTACTTCCTAGGGCACTTCCAATGTAGTCTATGGCTCCTACCTGGTTATTACAATTGCCTTGCACCTGGACTCCTACCTTCCACCCCTGCACTCTTACAATCTATTCTTCACACTGCAGCCAGATGATTCTTTAACAACACTGGTTAGAGCCTGCCATTCTTCTGCCAGAATCCCTCTAAGGCTTCTTCTCTTACTCAAGATAAAATCTGAATCCTACAAGGCAGCGTCATCAGGCCCTGCTGCTCTTCTCTGACCACATCCGCCACTTGTGGCACTTGCTCCCTCCTCCCCACACTTCCCAGTGCCCTCATTGTTCCAGCAACAGCCCAAGCCTCTACCTCCTTGGGGCTGCTGCCCCTGCTGCCTCCGCCTGCAGAGCTGCAGGAGCCACCTGCTCTCTTTTCTTAGGCCTTTACATGCAGATCAATGTCTCTGTGAGGTCTCCTCCCACTTCCATTTCCAAACACACTTTGTATTGTTCCCTGTGTCCTCGCCCTGGGTGACTTCTTCCCTTTTCATTTAACATCTTCTGATGTACCAGTTATGTGTATATTAGCTGTGTCCCTTGATCAAGAAAGACAAGGCATTCCTTCATGGGACCATAGAACTGCTTCCCCACTGGTGCATCCCCAGTGCCTGCAGCAGTGCTTGTGATATAATAGGTGCTTAGTACTTGTATTAGCTAACTTTCTCTCACTGAGGCCTGACACAAACGCTTAAGGGGAGGACTTTTTTATTTGGCCTCACATTTTCAGAGGGTCCAGTCCATCACGCTGGGGAGGGCATGGCAGAGCAGCTCAGACCACATGATGTTGGGCCAGGAAGCACAGGAAAGATAATGCCTGTA
>VMDO01023916.1:0-11383 GCA_007922755.1 Pedetes capensis
GAAAGGGAAGGGAAGGGAAGGGAAGGGAAGGGAAGGGAAGATAAGGGATAGGATGAAATGGGATGGGAAGGGATAGAACCAGAAGGGAAGCAACTGGAAAGGAAATGGGAATGGAAGGGAATGGAAGGAAAGGGAGGGGAAGGGAAGGGAAGGGACAGGACAGGAAGTGGCTGGAAGGGAATGGAAAGGAAGAGAAAGGGAGGACAGGGACGGGACTAGAAGGGAAGGGAAGTTGTCTTCATGCTGCTTTCCTTCCTGCTGCCGTGTGTGCAACAGAACCTTTTCTTTACCTTTTTGTACACTCATATGTGAACATACTGGATGCAGAATAGTGAGGTTTTCCTATAAGGGTTTAGCTAAGTTGATAGAGTGTTGCTCTGTACTTCCTGAGGACCCAAGTTTGATCCCCAGCACTACAAGCATGGGAGAATGAACCCCACCACCAACCTTGAAACCACCCCTAAACAAGAAGCCACTGAAATCAGTAGGAAGAGCAGGGAACTACCAATATGGTGCCTGACAGGCTCATAGCCCCTACTCACCACCCCAAAGGGGAGCACTAGTATTTATTTTTCAGGGAGGGTGGCTAATCCCTCTTCCCTTTTCCTATAAATATGTGTGAGTGTGCATGCACCTACACATCCATACCCCCTCTCTTCCTTTCCCATATTGTCCTTTCCCTTCCCATCTCCTCCCAATCTGTCCCTTCTCTTCCATTCCCTTCCGTTGAGGTATTGGGGTGGGGGTGGAACCCAGGGCCTTGTGCATACCTTTTAAGCATTCTATGACTGAACTGCCCCTCCAGCTCCCATTTTTAATTTTATTTTATCTTGAGACAGGGTCTCACTAAGTTATACAGGCCACCTCTGTGTTGCCTACCTTTAACAATCTCACTTGAACCTGTTGCTGCCTTGACTTACCACTCTACTTTATTGTTCCATTTTTATAATTAAACAAAAATCAAATATATCTAATCTCATTGTCTTTACTTTCTCTTCTCCTAGTCTTTCTGGATCTCTTTCTGATTAGCCTTCCAGCCTCATCCACTGCACTGAAATTATCGTCCTCTAAGTCACCAGCTACTTCCAGGCTGCCAAACACACTGATACTCAGTGGCTCAGCAGCATGTGATGGAGTTCTCACTTCAATGGCCATTCCTTTCTTATCTCCTCCCTCCATCCTCCTCCTTGCTCCACTCCAAAGTGCCCTAGAGCACTCCTTGAGCCTTTGGTCTGTTCTGGTCATATATCTTACCCAGGTGAGCTCATCTACTCCCCCAGCTTGAAATACTATTCACCAGGAAATCAGAAAACATCCAGAAATCAACCACTTCTTGCCATCTCTATGCTACAATCCTGGTTCAAGCCCAGAGATTATCCTAGTAGCTTCTACTCTAGTCCTACTGGTATTTCCTCTTTTAAATTGCTCTTTTTAAAAGGCAAGTCAGACCGTATGGCTTCTCTGTTCATTACCTCATCAAGTTGTCCCATCTCACAAACAAAATACAAATCTATATCTAGACCTGCAAAGCTCTGCATGACCCAGTGCTGGCTTCCGCTGGGACCTCCTGTCTAACTGACTTCCTTTAACTATTAGACTCCCACTGTCCTGGCTTCCCTGATGGCCTTCAATCTGCCAAGCTTTTCCCACTGCAGGGCCTTTGCACATGCCATTTTTGTTGTCTAGCATACTCTTTCCCTGATAACTGAGATTTCTTTCCTCTTGAATTCATTCACATAATCTCCTTACCTTACCAGTGAGATCTTCCCAAACTTCCCTATCTAAGGTCACTTATTCATCCTCAGCCCATCCAACCCCACCATTTAGCTTCTACCTTGCATTACTTTTTTTCATAGCACTTATCCCTGCCTGGCATGTTTTATACTTGCTTCTTGTCTGCTTCCCTCATATAGAATATAAATTCCATATTCCCCAGTATCTAGCATAATGCATGACACACAGTAGGCTTCCATTAACATTTTGTTGAGTGGATTAATAATAAATGAACCAGTTTCTTATATTATCTCTCTTTCTGAAGAACATGTGTTTGGAGAACTTTACCCTTACAGAGCATCTACCAGTCCCCTGGAATACTCCACATATTTCTCCATAGCCAAGTGGAGAATTAATTCTAATGACTTGTGATGCTTCTTATCTTGTGATTCACAGCAGAATCTCTTGAGAAGTTTAAAAAATATGAATGTCCAGGCTCTACTCCAAGAAGATTCTGATTTGGGAGGTCAAGGTTGGGATTGTGGAAGGCAGAATCTTGATAGTATAGTGTTAGAAGCATGGATTCTGGAGCCATACTCTCAGTTAGAATCTTGACTCCATCATAGCTGTAGGGCCGTGGGCAGGTGACTGTACTACTTGGAGCCTCAGTTTTCTAATCTTTAAAGTGGAGTGAATAATCATACCCTTACTTCATAAGGTAATTGTGATAATAAGTTTATACACATGAATTCCTTAGAGCAATCTCCAGCATGTAATAAGCATAAACTATTGTTATCTATGCCTGCAGCCATACCACTGTGGCATCTGATCCTGTCAGATCTCAGAAGCTAAGCAGGATCCGGCCTGGTTAGTACTTGGATGGGAGTATGCCTGGGAATACCAGGTGCTGTAGGCTTGGGAGAAGGACCTGGCCACCCATTCCCAAAAATCAGTCCACCACTGAAAACCCTATGAACAGCAGAGAAGCACTGACAATAGTGTTTTGTCTGTTGTTCATAGGGTTATTAGGAGTCAGTGGCTAACTCGATGATACCTAATAACAATTGTTATCTATGTTTGAGAAGTTTCTTGGGAAATTATGGTGTACATTCAGGTTTGAGAATCATTGGTGTAGATTGTAGATTCCACTAAATAAGAGAGAAAGGAGGTCTCCGTGAGGAGGAAGGTAAGCCAGAGTCTAAGGAGAAAAGAGAATGCACACAGGCATCTGGGTTCTGAAGCGTGAAGAGGATCAAGTGCACCATGGGAGAAGATGCCAGACTCTCCCAAGAGCACTCAGGAACTCCATGGTTTGTCCAGAGAAATCAATCCCTTCTGGGTTAGATTTTAGTCAGTTATTCTGGCCTAGATTACTAGTTTGAAGGTAGATGAACTCTCTTCTCCAACCAAAGCTTGTGATAGAAAGATTCGTGTGCTACACTGAGGGCTGCTAGAACCTAGGAAACATCACAGGGGTATAACCAGGCCTCACTGTAATGGGGGAAGAGTAGGCAGTAGGGCCCATCATCCAAGACTCTGGGAGCTCCCAGGCTTCTCACCAAACCCTCTCCAATCTACTCTCCAATATCAGAAATCCCTTTAATAGGGGACACAGAAGATGCAGAGTACAAACACTTCCAAAAGAAGCACAGATATAAAATGGTAGTGCACATTTGATGAGAAAATTTTAGTTTTTCAGCAAAGAGGATTTTGATAAGAAAGGGGCACTAGGATGCGTTCAGCTATATCACCCCAGAATCCTGAAAAATATGAGCAGCCAGAAGAGTCACTTTTCCTGGTTCCCACCCCTAACAGAGATCACGATTGCTGGGAGACTTACTTCTCTCAGAAAGGCAACATGAGTACCAGGGAAAGGATTTGTGTTTTCTAAGTCACTTCTTTCTTTGTGCATGGTTTCATTCAGCTCAAGCAGGATTGGCAGGTCTAGGCCAGCCTTCGATTTCACCTGTAAGCCATAGCAAAGGTTTATCTGCTAAGGGCCAGTGTAAGGTATATGTATAATTAAGTAGTTCAATCAATAACTGTTTATTGGGCCCCCTGCCATGATATAACCAGGATGACAACTTGATGGAAGGTCAGGAACATCCCTGATCTTACATCCTGGGGTGTAGCTCCTTGGGAACTATCCCTTGCTTTATTAAAACTTTTCCAAGTCCATCTTTGAATGACTCTCTCTGAGACCCAGATTTATGGCCATACAGGAGAATTTGTAGTATATTTGAAGCTGATGGAAGTGCTAGCACTTCTCTCAGTCTCTGATACTCTTCCTTCTGCTCATCTCTCCTCCCACATGTCTCCCTTCCAGACCGTTCATTGAACACCTACAGTTTCTGAAGGGCCCTTCAGAGTCTGGTAGCCCTTTCTAGGGTTTGGGCAGCTCCCTGCCCATTGACCTGGCTGTCAGCATCCAGCTTCCTTCTTTCGCTCCTCTGGGTTCTTCTTTTGCTTTCTGCCCTTGCAGGTCCACTGTGTGAGAATTATAGCCATTGCTAAAAAATGGTCAGTCTAATGGGCTAGAGCTCTGAGTCCTGATCACGTTCTTCCTTCAAAGAGAGGAACAGACTTTTTAAAGAGCAATCTTCTTGTGAGGGAAGTCCCAGTTAGATTGTACTCAGATAACGTTGCCACATCTAGCTTTTGTACCTATCTCTCCCGATTTTGCCCTGACTAGCTTTTCCTTAAGGATGCAGAAGAGGCTATGGTCAAAGCCCCACGCCACAACGGATTGTACCTGAGAAATTCAAATATCCCTGACATTATCTGGAACCTGGAAGTACAGCAGCCATCTTGGGGTACCCTTTCCAGGGTACTTGTGTTGATGATAGTGGCCACTATGTACTATAAACTTACAGCTGGAAGATCAGACATCCAGGTAGCTTACACAAATTATCTCATTTTACCTTCTTAGCTTTTCTAAGAAATAGATATTGTCACCTTCATTTTACAGGTAAGAAGATGAGGGAATGGGAGGTGAGAGAACTTAGCCAAAATTATACAGTGAGCCAATTCTTTTGGTCACTATGCTGTCCTGCACTTTGAGAGGTGCTGAAAGGTTCATGCTTGAATATGACTTTTGAATTGTCCCTTCCCCAATGTATGTGTGTGTTCACAACACACATACACATAAACACACATATATACATAGAGAGAACTCTCCTATTTCATGACAATCAAGAAGCAGAATGGTTTGCGCACTAACTCAAATGATCCATTAGATTCAGTGTTGTTGTGAGGTGCCGTCGTGTCAGGTCAGACTCATAGCAACCCTATGTACAACAGAAGGAAACACTATCTGACACAATGCCATGCACATGATCTTGTTTATGCTTAAGCCCATTGTTGAAGCCACTGGGTCAATCCATCCAGTTAAGGGTCTTCCTTTTTTTCGCTGACCTGCCACTCTCCCTAACATGATGTCATTCTCCAGGGATTGGTCCTTCCTTAATACATGTCCAAAATAAGTAAAACACAGTCTAGCCATCCTGGCTTCCAAGGAACACTCTGGTTGCACTTCTTCTAGGACAGACCTGTTGGTTCATTTGGCAGTCCATTGTATATTCAATACTTGTCTCCAGAACCATAATTCAAAAGTATGATTTTTTTCCTGTCTCCCTCACTTACTGTGCAGCTTTCATAAGCATATGATTCAACTGAAAAGTCAGGCAAACCTTTGTCTTCAATGTGACATCTTTACTTTTCAAAACTTTAGAGAGGTCTTTTGCAACAGCTTTTCCTAATGTGATGCTTATTTTGATTTCTTGACTGCTGCTTCCATGGATGTTGATTGTAGAACCAAGCAAAACAATATCTTGGACAACCCCAATCTTTTCTCCATTTATCATGAAGTTGCCTACTGACGTAGCTGCAAGGACTTTTGTTTTCTTGATATTGAGACATAATCCATACGGAAGGCTCTGTCCTTTGATCTTTATCAGCAAGTGTTTCAAATCCTCTTCTCTTTTGGCAAGTAAATTTGTGTCATCTGTGTATCACTAGTTGTTAATGAATCTTCCTCTGGATTATTTAACCTGGAAGATAATAACCAAAGCAGGCTTCTGAGGGGATTGTAGGAACTTCTGAGCCTATCCTCAGAAGAAGTTAGAAGTTCTAGGTCCTGGGTTGCGGTTCTTGCTTGGCCAATTACAAACTCTGCCACTTTGGAGATTCTTTCTTTCTCTCTCCAAGTGTCAGTTTCCTTATCTATAAAATGAGAACTTGTAGTGCCTGCCTTATTTCTCTCATGAAGAGAATTAAATAAGACAATGAAGGGAGGAGAGTTCTGAAGAGAGAATACAATAAATCCCTTTGTACATTCAAGCTATGAAGGCTCAGACGGTAGAAGTTTTATAGTCACATATTCAAGTATGCAAAATTGTATTTTTTTTTAATTTCCTAGAAATTGGACTTCAATTCTATCTGGAGCTCCCATCTGTCTTGCAGAAAACATAGTCTGATATCTAATAGGCTGTCAGACACTTCAGTGATTTTTTCAGTCATCCAGATTGAAGCTCAAACAAACTCCAAATTCCCTATGCTGCCCTGTTCTCTTGTCCCAGGCTAGAGCTCAGCTTGCGTCTTACCCGACGCTGTCTCACTCTGACTAGGAAGAGGCACATCCCTCTTGGTCCCCATCTGCCTAATTGTTTTGAGATATGCCTGTGTCTTCATTCTCTGCCTGGCTGGGCTGTCCATTCTCTACTGAGATATCCCCCTGGGTGACACTGTGTCTCCTCCTCCCTCTGTTTCCCAGCCACTCCTAGCTCCTTGGCTCCTCTCGCTTTTCCCTCTTGCCTCTAAATGTAGATTCTTTTCAAGATTCAGCACTTGGTCCTTTGCCATCTTTCTCTACATTGTTTTCTTCAAGCAACTTAGCTACCTTCTTGACCCCCTTCCCAATCTTATATTCTAGCTGAGGAGCCTCAGATCAAAGCTCTGGCCCCAGTTTTTTTCCACAACCATCATAGAATCCTGGTGTTGGGGCCGGAAGGAATCATTTTCCTTCAGAACTTTTCATCTCCCTCTATCTGATGGTCATCCTCCTGCCCTGGCTCCAACTACCCCATACTCCCTGTGACTAAAATCAAATTTATCCTCTGTTCCCCTCTATGCTGCCTTATATTTCCCCAGGAACGTGTTTTTATTTGATTGCTCACATTCAAAACTTGGTGTCTGAATTGCTCTTTTTTTTTCCCTCTCCCCACATCAAGTTGGGCCTCACAATGTTCAGTTCTTTCAATTTAAAATCTCTGGAATCTTTCTTTCCTTTCCATTCATACTGGTGCCACTAGAGTTCAAACAATTATTACTTCATGCATTCATTACTAGAACCGGATCCTGACTCACTTCTAATTAAAATGCATACAACCCAACATGTCTCTTCTCTACTATCTCTGTGACCTCCCAATCAATATTTATGGAGTCTTAAAGGATTCTTAACGGGTGGCCCAGCTTTCACATATGGGCCTCAGGGGTAACTGTGAACCCTCTGGAATTATATGAAATATAACTCAAAGTATAAGTGTTTCTCAGAGAGGGAGCATGTCCATTTAAACTGACACCTGAAATTCAATGGCTCATGTTAGAATTTCTCTGGAACCAGATTTGAAAGGAGAGAATGAAGGTCCTCGAACCAGAATGTTGAGTCATACTCCGTCGTTCTCTACTTGAACACCCGTCGGAGGTCCTGAGTTGCTTCCTTGGATTCTAATCAATTGTTCAGTCTTCCTTCACTCGTTCATTTTGTATATGTATTTGGAATATGTTATATGCATCATAATTGTCCATATTTCACAAGCCTCTATGAAAGGTTTTATCATGTTAATTTTATTTTATTTTGCTTTTTTGAGGCAGCTCAGGCTGGCCTCAAACTCAAGATCCTTCTACCTCAGCCTCCCGAGTGTACGGATTACAGGCATTCACCACCATGCCTGGAAAACTCTTTGTTTTGTTTTTGCAGTGTTAAGGCCAAAAGCCAGGGGCTTGCACATGCCTGGCAAGTGCTCTACCACTGAGCTATAGCCTCAGTATGCTCATTTTATAAATGAGGACGTTGAGGGTGAGAGAGGTTAAATCCCTGTCTCAAGATCACACAGTTGGACAGAACTGCTAGAATGGAAACCAGTCTAACTCCACTGCTCACATTCCTTCCAAAATATCTTCCTACCCACACTTCTGCACTCCAGAAACTGGCCTAGCCCTAGGAATATAAAAATGAATAGAGTTAAATGAAGTAACGCCCAATAAAGTATCTGGAATTGAGCCAGACTCAACACAGGGATGAAAAACTATTTGTTAAAAGAAAAATCACTGGGAAAATAGTCCTGTGTGATGAGAGGATCATATCAGATGGCAAGGAGGCACTGAGGAGAGAGGTCTAACAGCTGCTCACCATCCAATAAGGGAGAACAAGGAAGTAACCAACTGACAAAATGGTATGCCATCATCTTCCTTTCCTTTTAACAAGTAGCTATTAACTAAATCTAGTATAATCTGTAATTTTACAGATGAAATTGAAATCAAGAAAAGAGAAGAAATGAAGAAGATAAGCTGTTAACCAAGAGCGGCTCCAGGTGGCAAGATTATAAGCTATTTTTCTCCATCTCTCTTCTTTTCTTTATGCACTTAAGGTTCAACAGTGAGGCCACAGGACTTTTTGTCTACTGACAAGGACATTATTGAAAGAAATAGAAGTAGATGCAAGATCCCCGTGTCAGGGGTACAGCATCTCTCCCTCCATTCTTCTCTCACAGAAGGCCCACACTCCTGCTGCATAATGTGTCCTTGAACCAACTGGAGCTGTACCTGATTGTGAGGGAAGATTTATCTCACAGATAAATACATGATCACTCCAAAAAGCCTGAGATTGAGTATGCTGCAAAGCAAAAATCAGATGTAAGATTTTAACCGAAGTCAAGTATGGTTATAAGACTTGATGAAGAAAACTAGCCTGATGGAAATCTGGATGCTGATTCTAAGTATTCAGTGTTATTCCCTTTCTGCCAAGGAGGCTGATGGGCTTCTCAAGGTCAACCTGGTGTTTGTTTCTTTGTTTGTTTTGTGGTGCTGGGAGGTTGAACCCAGAGCCTCGCACATGTTAGGCAATTGCTCTACCACAAAGCCAATTCTCCCAGACCCTTTTTTAGTGTTTATTTTGAGACAGGGTCTCACTATGTTGCACAGACTGCATCTGGCCTTGAACTCATGATCCTCCTGCCTCACTCTCCCAAATCACTGGGATTACAGGGGTTCACCAGAATGCCAGCCCCGGCCTAGGTCTTTAATTCACCATTCTCTCATCGTCTGTCCTCTTCTAATCAGGGGCTCAAGATGCCACTGGCTCTTAATGCGTTAGAGGGGAAATCCTTCCCTCAGACAGATATGGTGGCTGTCTAGCACACTGCCTTTTTCCTCTTCTACCTGCAAACAGCTCTCTCTGCTCTCTCAGCAACAATTTCCACTGTTAATGTGATACACCAAGGAGGCACCTCAGGGAGTCCTTGCTCAGGCATCTCATTGGTGATTTCCAGCTCACCTCAAAAGCCAGCACCCAACTACATCTATTCTTCTCCCCTTTCTTTGTTTTCGCCTCCAAGCGACCTAGTTTCCTTAACACTTCACCCCCCAAAGGAGCGTCAGGGAGTTTGTAAAGAGCCCAGTAAGTGGATAGACAGGGCTGTACTGGCAACAGCAACCACAAAGTTTCTTAATGATTCCTTGTGAGCTAACCGGAGAGGCCAGCTTCCAACCAAAAAATAAAATAAAATAAAGCCACACAGGTTATTTATCCTTTTCAATTATAAAGGCAAGAAGACATTTCATTTCAACTTCTGTAGTTTATTTTTTTTCCTGCACGTTGAAATGGCTTTCATTTTCCTCCCGGATTCTTCATTTCCCTACCTCATTTGTTTCTGCAGCCTGAGCAGAGGCACAATCATGCCTATGCTCATTTCAAAGCTTTGTGGCTTCCCTTTCTCCAAACCTCCAGGGGAGGTCAGGAACAAAATGGTGTTTCCCCCTGCATTTCCATCTGCTGGTGCCATGAGGCCTGTGGCGAGTCTTTCTTTTCCAGTCTAGCTCTCATACTACCTGCTTCTCTCGTGGCCTACCTGCAGGCTGAAACTCTCCTTCTGGGTGAGGAAGACCGAAGATGGGAAAATTAACAGGAAGAAACAGATGCCTGAACCGTGGGTGTGTTTATAAATAAAGTTCAGAGGACACATAGCTTGCCGGAGGCAAGAGAGATTATTTTTTAACACAAGTGGCTGTGGCTGCATTAGAGTTCCCTGAGAAGCAAGCCTGCCCAGGATGGTCAGCTATGCAAATGACAAACCATAAGGGATTCTGGGCCCACACATATATTCTCCACATGCAAGCAGAGGAAAAGCATTTTGGACATTTCAAAGATCTCTCCATGCCTAAGCACAAACAGGCTCCTCTGTTTCATGCCTCAACACAGCACAGACATGAGAGAGAGTGACGCAAGTGACCACAGGCACTGCTTCCAGAATCCCTGGTTAAGCATAAGCCCACCCTGGCAGCTGGAGGTCAGAAAATTCTCCAGCCATCATTAAAGATTTCTTACCTTTGGAGAAAGTAAGAGGAATAAAAGATTTGCATAAGGCATTGTTCTCTTAGAGTAGGGATTTTAACCTGGGCTCTACAGAGGGATTTGGTGAAAGAATTCTATGAATTTAGATGGGAAAGGGTTGGCATTTTTGTTCTCACTAACTTCTTATTAACATTTAGCATTTTCTTTTGTTTATGAGTGTAGTAAAAAGACCATAGTTTTATTAAGAGTACCTTTGCCGTTTGCACCAAGAAATGTCACAGATTCATTCACATCACATCCCAGTTGTTCACAATAGCTTGATATATCATGTACACTCATCTTTGCTTCAAAATTATGGCAGTTATTAGATCTGTCACTAGATCTTGCTGAATATAGCAATAAGAACATAAATTACGATATCACAAATATGTTGGCTAACATTTTGATAGCTATATTTTGATGTAATTGTTTCCCTTTTTAGCTCTATGTATTTTGGTACATTTAGAAAATATCCTTTTATTTGTGATATTAGGGGGCTGAGCCCAGGGCCTCACGTGTTCTTTGCAAGCACTTTACCCCTGATCTCTACCCTCAGCTTCCTTTTTAATTTTTTTTTATCTTGAGACAGGGTCTCACTAAGTTAAATAGGCTGCCTCTGGCCTCAAACTTGCAATCCTCCTACCTCTGCCTCCCGAGTTGCTGGGATGAAAGGCATGTGCCCCCAAGCCCAGCTAAGAAAATATTCTTTTGAGAGGGAATTCATTGGCCTCACCAGACTGCTATGCCCATAACACACACACACACACACACACACACACACACACACACACACCACACACACACACACACACACACACACAAATATGATGCATCTATGTCGCTACAGGAGCTTTTGAGCATATATGTGAAGAGTCCATAATGAATGAGTACAGACAGCTTGTTTCATGTAGTCACCACAATCCCACCAGCAAATTTATTACAAATCATATTTTGTGAATGAGGAAATTGAGGCTTGAAGTGGAATCTATCTAATTTCAAAGGCTGTAGTCTTCCTACTACATTATATGAATACACACGCATGCACACACACACACACACACA
>VMDO01023916.1:11483-30797 GCA_007922755.1 Pedetes capensis
CAAAGTAAATTAATCACTGATCTGTCTCTATGATGCCACAAGAAGTAGTGGAAATAATAAAAATTCAATCTGGCAGATGTTTTTTTTCAAATTGTGTTCATAATTTGATGGCCCATCTCCTTGCCCCCCACATCCTAAAGTAGCTAAGGAAGACAAGAGTTTCCAGCTGTGGGACCCAAGGCAAATGAGCCTGTCCTTTGGTTGCAAGAGGGCATAGACACCTCCTTCACCCTGCGGGAGCTCTGACATCCAGGTCTAGACCTGTGCAACACTCTCCTTTCTGCTGTGGACACTTATCTAATTTCACCTCATCTAATGGCTTTAGAACTAAATTATTCATGAAAAGAAAAGAAGAAGGGAAAGGAAGAAAAAAGAAAGGAAGAAAAGGGCTATAATCACCTATTACCCTGGGTGCTAGGGAGAACACAAAGGCTTTTTACGCTTATGGGATTAACGTTAAAAATTTGAGGACAAATAGGAGGCAAATGATTCCTCAAATAATGGATTCATTCGTGACAATGCCAATGAGTACTACACACACACAAAAAGGAATTTAGGGCATTATATAGCAGAGGTCCCTCACGTAGTCTGGGGCATAAGAAAAGGTTTCTCTGAGGAAACGATGTTTGCGAACTCATCTTTTGTAATATTTATGGTTTTAATATCCTGCTGGCGTGTGACCATCTTTTCATTACAATATGAAATACAAGTCAGCCCTCACCTCTGCTGTCTCCTCTCAAGTGCGAGAGTGGTTTCCCCAGTATTTCTAGTTCAGATTCAACTGCTGGGAAGCAGGAGCCAGTAGCAAAGGTGTCTGTCACACGTGGTTAGTGCACAGCCCCAAATAGTTTGAGATGCCCCTAGCCTGTGTCACCACAGCTGAACTGAGATCGAAAAGTGTAGCCTGCCAGAGGTGGCCCAGCCCATTGCCCAGTGCTGCAGCTTGCTTCAGGGACAGGGGGACACCAGCCTCATGCTTCATGTGGCATTCAGACTGCTTCCTGCAAATCCGATCAATCAAACTTTACAGTCCAGTGTCCCATTTGCGCATGCCGTACAGCATAAATCCAGTGTCTTTTCAACTAGAAGCATAACGGTCACAGTTATGATGAGGGATGGTCGCCGTGTGAGGCAGATGGGAGCTCTGGCCAACCCACAAAGGGAAATCTCCTTTTCCCAGGAGACAAAAATTCATTCTGTGAATGTTGAAAATTCCTGCATGAGAGCAAAATTACAGTGCATTGAAGAAGGAGTCCTTCTGATAAATTATTCTGCAGCCTTTTTTAAATCCGTTTTTTCTCCCTCCTGCCATCTTTTGACATCACTGATAATGGGTGCTAAGCAACATAGGAAAAAGAAGAAGGAAGAGGAACAAAGACATTATTGTTAAACAACATCAAACATAATAAATTGAGTTTTGTGCAATATTTCTAATAAATAAGCACAAAAACTGTGCTCAGAATGAAATCTTTTATTCACCTTAAGATATCTCCCTAGGGCATCTGTTCTGTTGATGGACATACATATCTCATGACTTTGAGGAAAAATAATATACCACCCACATAAGAAATATCCTTATTCTGGGAACTTCTGACTCTTGCACCTTTATTTATTGTCTTGCTAAGTACATTCCAGGGGTTGGCTTTATTCTCTAGAGAAATGCTTATTTAATGGTCATTTTTAAAACAGATTTTCTTTGGCTATATGAGACACAACTCATATTAATAATAACAAGAACTTTACACCCATAATCCTCTTCATGACACTTAGAAATTTACCTGCTCTCATTTTATTAGCACAAAGAAAATAGGATTCATTGTTCAAATTAATAGAGCTGGATTTAATAACTATTAAAGTAGGAAAAAAATCATGACCCACCATCTTCTGTCTTTTGTAACACCTTCTAAATCATGCACACGAAAACCTTAGTCTAAGAACAAAATAAAATTACACTTCTTTTTGAGAAATCAAATTTTTAACATATCTTTGCCACTTATAAGAAGTCATTTCATTTAACTTTATTATTACAGTTCTTAATGGCAAATTATTTCATGCGCTTATTTGAATCCTGACAATAAGGAAATTCATCAAAGTCCCCCATTGCTCAGTATTTTTCTAATTTATTCCTTTGTTTTACTTGAACTTTCAGCTAAAATAATGAGGTAAACAGTTCTAATTGTATGGCATATGTTTAAGTGGTTTTCAGCTGCTATCACAAAATACTCTACATTGGGTAATCTATTAGCAACAGAAATTTATGGCTTACAATTCTGGAGGCTTAGGAGCCCAAGGTCAAGGTAGCAGCAACTGAATGTTTGGTGAAGGCTTTATAAATCGTCATGTCTTCACGTGGTGGAAGGGCAAGAGGACCTCTTTGAGACCTCTTTTACAAGAGCACTAGTACCATTCATTAGGGTGGAGCCTTCATGACCTAATCATGTCCCATAGTATCACCTTTGCTATTAGGTTTCCATATATGGATTTTGGGAGAGATATAAACATTCTGCTGCTAACAGCATATTCTTTCTCAAACAGATTCTGTAGAACACTAGTCTTTCATGAGTCATTGGCATGCTAGTAAAAAAGAGTTCCAACGTGAAGTAAGATCAGATACTGGAAAGTATAAGTCCCAGGAAGGTCACAAAGCCCCTCAGTTTGATAAATGCTCTGAGGATCTTATCGTGAAGAAATCTTATATAATTTTTTGAATCAGCATTTCCAAAGCATATTTAACTATAAACTTCCCCTTGTCCCCTGTTGCACCCATACTTCCAGATCAGAAAACACTTCTATTCCTGAAAACAGAAATCTTGCAGCAAGTGATAGCTGTGTCTACTTGCAAACAAACATATGGTTTTGCAGAATGTAGCTTGATTCATCCAAACTAATATTTAGTCATAGGTTGTTAACCAGTTGTTTTCAAAATAATTGCACATTTGACTCAGCTCAATAGTTCTTTTGTTGCTCCTTTGACAAAATCAGTTTCTGTAGATTAATACATTGACTGTCCGTAAACAAAGTAAAAGATCCAATAAAGATAACTTCTCTGGAAGTTATCTTCTGGAGAAGATCATTTTTATTTTAAAACACTTGCCTTTTATTTCAATTTTGGTGGCTCATAGTTAGCAACTTCAAGGCAGAATCCCAGGACTGAGAAAACCAGAAAGCCAGAGTGTTTGAACTTGAAGAACTTGATAAACCTCTGGTCTTGCCTGTTTGATAGACTGATAAGAGAACTGAGGTTCAAGATCCAATAGCCATTCAGTGGCTGATCAGTCCAAGAACTCTGACTCTTCCTCTTTGCCCCTCAGCCCCAATACCATGCCTTCCCTTTTTGTTGACAAATAAACTAATTTTATCTGTGCTGATATCAGTACCATTGGAGGATTCATACTCACAAAGAACATAGAGATATTTAGGTCCACATATTCTATAGGCTGCCAGAGGTACTTCTGATGAGGCAAGTCCTCTGGGTTTAGAGGGCATAATAGAATAGGGACCATCTCTCTTAAGGAAAATGAACATCTCAGTGTGAAGTCTTAGAATCTCACATATGGACTTATTACCTCACTAGGGTATTGTAATTAATTCTAATTAAGAAAGACATTAAGTAATGTTTTCCAATTAGTCCACAAACAGTTTTCGACCCATGGTAGAGTGCATGTTTGTTCTTTGCTGGAGACATTAATATTATTATTCACTGATAAAAGATAGCATTCATTGCATTGCATGCACCCTGTGGTAGAATTACCTCCATGGAAGGGATATGGATATCCTGTTTTTCCTTGGATTAAGCACTTGTTTAGCGTGGCTATGGTGGTCAGAGGGCTGGGATTTGGCTCAGTGGGTAGAGTGCTGCGCTGCAGTCTCTGAGGTCCCGAGTTCAATTCCCAGAACCACAAAAATGGGAGCAGGGCCTGGCAATCCACTCCCAAGGCAATCCCGAAGCACTCAGCCATTGAAAACCCTATGAGGGTCGCTCTGAGTCGGATACCGACTCGACGGCACGTAACAACAACAACAACATGGTGGTCAGAGGAGGGGCAGCTAACAGAAACTATGAGGAAGCTCTAAAACCTTGGTGCTCTCTCTCCCTCTCCCTTGACCCCTTTCTTTCTCTCCCCATCTATTCTCCACTGTTTCTGCCTTTGACCTAACCACGTTCCCTGGGATGGTGATGCTCTCTGAAGTCAAATGCTACACCTGTAGCTAATTCTCAGGGAACTCAAGGAAGACTGCCACATTAGAAGCAATCGGCTGTTTGCAGGAAGCACAATCATCTGTAGTCACATCTCATTAGGGGAGCCTGGGCCCCGTGGTGCACAAGTGAAGCAAACACTGCCAATGTAATTTGTTTTATATGCCTAATTCTCTTCCTTATAATTAACATCTGAAATTCGAAAACAAAACGAGAATGCTTTGTATGCGTCTGGGATCTGTAGAGCATTTTCAGGGAGCCTGGGATTTTTGAGCTGTACTCACACTTACATTGTCCTTTCCAACAGCTCAGAACAGTGTGAGCTGGAGTCAGGACATTCACAGATCATAGCCAGCCAGTGTAAACACTGGAAGGCTGATCCCTGGGGTGGAATATGTGTGAGGAGTGAGAGGAGGGCAGAGTAGCTGAAAGTCAGCTGTCTCCCCCTACCCATGTATGGGGTTAGCTTCTCTTGTCTTCTCTGGATTGAAGTAGCCATGCAAAAATGATTCAGCAGTAGGACAAAGTCACTGATCAGGACCTTACTATATATTGTCCTAAGCAACCTTCACAGTCCTTCCCCTACTATGCTTCCAGTCACTGTGCTGACAGCCAAAACGGTCAGACATGGAGGGTTGTTTTTATTGTTAGGTGCCATGGAGTAGGGTCTGACTCATAGTGGCCCTATGTACAACAGAAGGAAACACTCCCTGACACTGTGCTATGCTTCTATGTCAGTGCTTCTCTGCCGTTCAGAGGGTTTTCAATGGCTGATTATTTCGGAATTGTTTTGGGGATAAGTTGCCAGGTCCTTCTCCCATTTTTGTTGTTCTGGGGATTGAATCCAAGGCCTCAGAGAGTGCAGAACAGCACTCTTCCCAAAGAAGAAATGTGGTGTGATGAGGTTTTTTTCCACCAACCATTCTGGTAGGCATGTTGTAGTACCAAGAGACTATCACCACCGAGTCTCTGCAGTGTGACTAGGGCTGTACAGAAAGTGTCAGGCATCAGCCATCATATCTGGAGCCTACAGATCTAAGACAGGTCACATGAGACTGGCCTATACTCTGGGTGTGTCAGGTGCCTCTCTTGGTTTCAAATGCCAGAAATTGAACCTAGATGATTCAAACTGAAGACAAATTTGTTAGTTTGGCTGTTGGTTGGCTTACAGACTTGACAAAAAAGCAAGAGGATGAGATGAGCAAAGAAAGCTGGAGGCTATCAGCACAGATAAGGTCATGCTGCAAGATCAGCCTGGTTAGAGTAGCCCACGCATAGCCACCTCTCAACATTGCCATTACCATTGGATTGGTCACAGCTAAGCAATGGGTATCATGCATCTCCTTGTCTCCCACCAAACATCACTCAAGAACACAGGAAGGAGGCTCAGGTATGGAGTGGCCAATATAGCAAGTGTCTTATAGCATTGGTCAGCACATTGGGCCATAGGTTGGTCGTTCATTCAGATAAGGGGTTTATGCTAAACTACGGAAGAGTCAAAGGCATGGTGGAAGATGTATGGTGGCAGATATGATCGTTTTTAACCTCTCAGCATCCCTATCCCCTATGATCCTGGACTAACTCATGGCTGATGTCATTTTGTTACCCTCCTCCTCTTTCTCCTTTCTATTTTTTTATAACAACAACAACAACATTAATAATCATTTATTGAGCAACCATGCAATTTGTTAGATGATTTACATTCATTGTTTCATTTAATCACCACAGAAATCTATGAAGCAGGTAATGACTCCAATTTTCAGGTAAGGAATTTAAGATTTTAAAAGTTAAGTAACTTGCCCAAAGTCACCTAACTGATCCACGACAAAAGTTTAATTAGAATCCAAGTCTGGCTTATTCCAAAGCCCAAGGTTTGCACAGTGTAAAGAACTCCCTTTCAACATCAAAAAGTTAGTAGACACCAACCAGATAATAGTCTTTATAGTATGTATTTACAATTTAATAATACATAATAACAAAAGCAATAATAATTCTGTATAAACTAATATTTATTTTGGAATCTCAATAATATCTACATACAATGTTTTATTAATCACAATAGGGTCTATATGCATTTGAAAAATGTATGTGAAAGATATGTTACTTATCTAGTATTTCAAAAGGCCCCTCCCAATACTCCTTAGAATAAATACGTCCTCTCAGCTCACCAGCTAGGAGGCACGTGACCTGAGTTTGGCAATCTGCTTTAGGACTTTGATATGAACATAAGTTGTGAACAACTATACTAAATCCTATAATTCTCTGGCTCCCATAGAATGCACATAATAAATGTTGAATGAGCGAAGGAGGGAAAGAAAGGAGAAAGGAAGGCAGGGAAAGAGAGAGGGAAGGAGGAGACAGGACAGGGCAGCTATAGTCAGGAGAAATCAGCAGGGGAAGCTAAGCCAACCTGAAGGTTAACACTAACAGATTCCTTGTGTTCAAAGCTCAAGTCTGAAAAGGTCTGTTAGGCTGGGTTCACAAGGCTTGGCAGGAGAACTAAAGCAGGAATCTACAACCCTTAGGATAAAATTGGTGACCAAGGGACAGGGATCCCGGAAAAGTGCCTAAGTAATTGGGCAGGAGCACCAACAGACAAAAAAGCCCCAAATGCCAAACTCAATGCCCCCCTCCCACTGCCTGCTGCCCAATCCAGGGCTTCTCTAGCCATCCAGCAAGGGGTGGAATAGCTCAGAGTTCGAGACAGCCCAAGCCCTTCCATGCCTCCTGGAAGACAGCATTTCCCAGATTGTATTCCCTGGGACTCTAGGTTCTCTGAGATGTGCATAGGGCTTTCTATTAAGAGGGAAACTGTGGTCAAATTCTAGTCTCCTCTTAGATTTCACAGTGAGTAGTAGCATGTTAAAGTCCTTTGCAAATTTGGAGGTAAAGAAATCTGCTCGCCTTTGTTGAATACCAGTGTTTCCTAAACTTATTTGATCCTAAAAGCCTGTTTTGCAAACTGCCCACTATTGTCCCAGGGCACATTAGGTTTCCAAGAGAACAGCAATGGTAACCCTGCCTGACAGCACCACCACCCCAGGGCAGTACAGACCTTTCTTGCATGGAGCCCTGTTCTAGAAGCCTTGCTCTCAACTTTTGGATCTGTACACTCGTTAGTTTTCCACACACACACATGCTGAAGTGGCCAAAAATGTTATCTTCAGTGTTGTGTTATCTCACCTGGAGAGTATTCCTCCACTCTCCCCCACTAACCCCACACAATCCCACATAGCCCCTGTTGGCAGCCACATCTCCAGTATCAAGGTGAAGAACAGGCACTCTGTATCAGAGTGCCTGGGTGTGGATTCTGCCTTTGCCAACTACTAGCTGTGTGACCTCTGTCAACTAACTTGACACTGCTGTGCCTCTATCAACCTGCCTGATAGGGCTGTTGTGAGGATTCAATGACTTAGTACATGTAAGCACTCAGACTAGTGCCTAAAAGAAAGTATGCTCCAACTGGTTGCTTTTCTTACTCCCATACTTTCCAGTTTTGGTCACTTTGTCCACTCCTCCATTGAACTGTGTGATTTGAGAGCCAAAACTGCCATTTTGCGTTGTTGCCTATGTCTAGCACAGTGCCTGACACACGTTGATGACAGCAGATATGTTGGTGAACAGGCTTCTGTAATTTTGAAAAGAACCAAATGGAAACCAAAACTTGTCTTCTAGCAAGTCCTAGCAAATTAAGAGAAGCCAGCTGATGATTTAAAAGAAATAAAAACAAACAAGAAAAAACAGTTCACAAGTGAAGTTACAGCTGAGTGATGTCTGGTTCCATATCCCATTGCCTGTTCCATCCTTGCAAGTCCAGCACCAGAAAATAAATGATAATGCCTTAATTTGAGCATCTTCCTTTAATGGAAGAATTGATTTTCTCTCCCTTGGCAAAAATTTTCAGGGGCCTCACAGAGGGGAAAATAAACCCTTACATTCACATGTCAAATGTTTAGCTTTTCGGTTATACAATCTGTCTTTCTAAGACATTCTAGAAATGGCAGCAGAGTGGAAGCCTTGCTGCAGGATCTGCTTTAAATGCTCTCGGCAGCTCAACTCTCAAATGTTCCACTCAGGGGCAAGCATTTCTCAATTGGCTGGGAGTTCCAGAATGCCTAGACTTTTATCTGTCTTCTAGGTTAGGGGGAAAGAGAACTGTTTTGATTCTTGAGCCTGAGTTCTCTTAACAAAATGATTGTCAGAAATGCCCTTGCTCTGTGCCCTTCCACTCTTATGCTCCAGCCACGAGGAGAGAGGTATCATTTAATGATTCTTACTGGTAAAGAGAATAAAAATAAAAAGCAGAGAAAGTAACAGAAGTGGGAAGATCTCCAAAAGTTATGGCCCCATTACCGTGTGTTTCTAATTCTTGCCACAGATACAGCTTCAGACCCAAAGGAATTTCTTCTTAACAATTTAAGCAAGATTCTTCTAAGTTAATCATATGCCACAAACCTTTAAAACAATCATTTCCAGTCTGCACACCGTTTCTACAGTTTTCCACGAGTCTGTTTTGCCTGGTGATGACAAACTTATCTTGCTCTGTCATTGTCGTAAACTCAGATGGGACAGTGAGGATGACCAAAGATGCAAAGAGAATTATCAAATATCAAAGAAGAAAATCCTAACATCTGTGTTTTCCCCTACTGGAATTTTCAACTCACCTGGGACATGTTTTGTGGTTTGTGGCATGTTTCAAGTTTAAAAGTTCCACATCCACAAAACTCTCTAAAAAGTCTCTGTGAGTGTGCCCACGTGTGTGTATCTGTTTTGAGTTCTTCCCTTTGGCGTGCTTTTTGAAGGGAGGGTGATATTTCTTGGTGTTTTGTGCTGTTTTCTTGGTTTTGTTTTTGGGAAATGTAAGCGAAGATGTTTAATGGCGTAGTTCAGCAACCCCAGAATGGCTGGCTCTGTTTTTCGCCTTGAAATGGACTTGGCTGTTATCTCTGAGCAAGTCACCCTAGCAATCTACCCTGCTGTTTTCCCGACTCTAAAAGCTGAACACACTGGCTTCAGTCCCCCCAGACAAGGTGCAAGGGCTATTTTAAAAGTTAGCCAATCTGTCTCCTCTCAGAGGCTTTACACAAGGTGGAGAATGTTAATATTCTAAATAGTTCTAGCCCTCTGGCCTGTGCCTGTTTCCAGCTGCTTCATCATCCGTACAGAGCCTTTTCTTTAATCTTCCCCAGGAGCGTATGCGCAGGTTCAAATGGTGATAATTACCATAAAACAATTGTGTTGTCCTTCTCCCAATAAAAATCGCTCTGTTAATCAGCCAACTTGCAGCCCCCTTGTCTGAGTACCCTTATGCCAAACTGGCAGGGTAGAACGTGGCTGCAGATAAATTAGCCCACGTGTGATTGCATGCGAAAACACATTGATTTAGGATTTTTTTTCTTTCTCTCGTTCAACCTGACAACTTGTCTAAATAGGCTTCTGCCTCGACCTGACAGCTTGTGGACAAGCTGTGTACAACAGGCCATTAAAACTCAATGCTCTGAATATGGCGAGTACAAAGCACAGACAAAGGGATAAGATTGAAAGATAAAAGAATGAACAAAAGAATGAGGGGATTCTAGGGGGTTGGGTCTGAAGAGTTACCCTTTAATTGTGCTTTCAGACTTGTACAGGCTGGATTCTCTGGAGCAGCCCCTGAGATGGAATTTGGGGTGAAGTCTATTTACAACCTTTTATTCCTGCACACTTTCATCAGTCATTGCAAAGGCAAGGGGGTACTCTTGAGCTGTGCTGGCTTCCTGCAGCTGACATAAACCTTGACAAAGCTGACAACTGGGATCCAAAGTCTTTCCCTGGAGGTGGATCTAGGCCGTGCGTCTCTGTGTCTACCTCAGAGATATTCACAATTGCCCATGAGATCATAGCCAGATCTCTGTGTCTCTACTGTCATTTCCCAGCCCAGATCAAATTACAAATCTCCATTGACCACAACATAATAAAATTTCCTTTTATTAAGCACTAGTCACATGCTATGAGCTATACCTATTCTATCTCATTTAATTATCATAACAACACTAAGAGGCAGGTATTCTTATAAATCCCATTTTGTAGATGAAGAAACTCAGGCCAAGAGAAATAACCTGTCAAAGGTCATATAGCTGATAAACGGCAGAGCTGGCATGTGAACTCAGGGCTGTCTGATTCTAAAGTCCACTGTTTAACCAGGACACTGTACTGAATGAAACACATACAGGTCTGTAGACCTCCTGGAACTCCTTCTCTGACCTCTATGTACAAGGATTTAACAGACAATGCTTCTATTAGGACTGTTTGAGCTCATGAAAGAGCATATTTCTTGGGCTGGGACAAGCAGCCCTGGGTTTCTACAGACCCTTGCCACTCACTGACTACCAGACCCAATGTTTTATTTAGCATCTACTATGTTCAACTAGCTCTGGAGATTTATTGGGGTGCATCAAAACCTAGAAAAGAGAAAAGCAGGAAGCAGAACAGAGAGTGAAGATGGGCTGTAATGCAGTTCCATTGTAAGCCTCCGATGACTGTGTGGGGTACTTCAGACCTAACACGACTCATCAGAGTTGTCCAGAGTTGGAGTGAGGGAACTGATTCTTTATGTACTTTACCACACAGTCATTGGGTATAGGATAGCCTGTGAATGGAGCACGACTTTGGGTTACATAGCTCTCTTCCTCTGTGGCAAATTGCAAAGGGAGATGTAGTTGAGGACCGTTAGCTGCCAATATTTCCATTCTGGAGGAATGAGTGCTTCATTCTTCTAAGGGGATCTGTGTAGCCAGTCACAGCATCCATTACAACTGGTAGATAGCATTTAATTATCAATCCATTCATTTAACAAATATTTATTGAGCACCTTCTGTGTGCTTATCAGAGAAGGATGTCTACTTACAAAAAAAGCCAATCCCCAATCAGCTATCAAAAACAATATGGGTCACTATGAGTCAGACCTGACTTGATGCCACCGAACAAAAACAACATTCTGTGTGCCAGGCATTGTGCTGAGTCCTAAAAACTTAATGGTGAACAAAAGAGGACCCCTGACCTCATCCAAATAATATTTTAGTGTTGACAAACAATGTTTTAATGTAAATACCAAAACAATTTTATGAGTCTGTCCATTTCTTTAGAATAGCTGTATAAAAATTTACTTGGCCCAGGAAAGGAACATTTAAAGCCTGTTAATATATATTGCCAAATTTCTTTCCAAGAGGTTTAATGATTATAAAAGGGCATTCTTAAGTTTTGAGAATGGGGAAAGGGGAAACCAACTTGGCTATGAGATGTCTGTTAGCATAATGAGGAAGTGTTTGATATAAATCAACCTTGAACCAGTCAGTTTTAATCCGGAATTGCAAAAGGCACTGTAGATAATAGAACCAAATTCTTTCATCTTTTCAATGAAACATCAACAATAAAAAATCAATTCATCAAGCACCAAACTTTTATCAAACACCTACCTCATTAGCCCATTTCCTATTTTAAAAAAAATTTTCATTCACAAAATTGGGTCAATTACTTCCAGCTGCAAAGAGAATAAATAGTATAGCTAAAGTTGTTGTTGTTGTTGTTGTTGTTGTTGTTGTTGTTAGGTGCCCTTGAGTTGGTATCCCACTCATAGCGACCCTGCATACAACAGGCAGACCATTATTGTCAGTGCTTCTCTGTTGTTCATAGGGTTTTCAATGGCGGATTGATTTGGGGGAGTGGGTTGCCATGTCTGTCTCCCAAATAGCTAAAGTAAGTCTCCCAAATTTCAGAATTATGTTATCCAATAATTTCATTCGTGACTAGCTGTTGAGATCTGACAGTCAAAATGGTGGCAAACTTCCCACCTACTGCTGCCAATGCTCTCTTGATGATGCTGCCACATAGGCACCAGAACCATCCCCTGTGCTTTGGTACCATGGTTTTGTTTTAGATAATGAAAGGAGAGAGAAAGAGGGAAAGAGGTGCCTCCACTCTTGGTTCTAATTCAGTGGTCATAAGGTATAGTTTGGAAGTATCAGTATTTTCCTTACTCCCATGTCTTCCAATGAGTACCATGGTGTTAGCATCTAGACCTTCCTATCTCATTTCTGCTTGTAGTGTCTGGTGTTCCATTTCATCAGGGCAGGAAAAGAGCATGGTAGCTCAGTTCAAAAGGCTGGTTGGAGCTCTTATTTGAAGGAGCAATCCTGAGTCACGTTGATATCCCTCTGAGTGAGCATCTATAAGTCAAGTGTGTTTCAGACTTGATCAGTTGTTGCATTGTTCAGAACTTAATGGCAGATTTGAATCACAGTGGGGTTCCCGTTGACAAAATGGCATCAGGATTCTGGGACTCCTAGAATAGTGGACATGATCATGAGTATAAAAAGCTGATATCTCAAATGCCACATGTAGAATGGATTAGAAGTAGGTCTCATCATCCACCACTCAACAGGTGAGAGGTAAAGGAAAAGTGATCTCAGAAAAGACAACTCAAGTGATGGTCAAATGCATCTTTGTGTTACAATGATAGTGTTGACCTTGCATGGAGAAGAAATGTCAGAGAGCTCCACAACTTGTGGGTAAATGTAGAATTGTCAGGACAGTAAGAAAAAGGATTGAAGCTGACGCAAATATTTGCTTAGAAAAGGCCAACAAGTTGTGCAACTCTCATATCACCTGAGCTGAGCAGGACATGCTCAGGAGAGAAGTCAGAAATAAACCCTAACATTGTAACTAGCAAGGCAGAAATAATCACAGTGGTCCAGATATCAAAATGAGGCACATATATTGGTACTTTCCATTCCTTTTAATTCCTTCATCTAAATCCCTGCTTGCCAGAAAGATGCATATTTTGGAAAGCATGGTCCCAAACCCTGATGATAATCTGGGTTTTTCAAGAGTGAACCCTCAGGGAAAATGTTTTATACAGTGTTCTGGAACTTTCTATCATCAAAAGGGGGGCAATTGTTTCATTTTTTAAAATGATAAATTCCACAGTAATAACAACCAAAGTCCCCAGCAGAAGCAACTTACATTCACATCCCCAGGTAGACCTGGCCATAGTAATCAACTACCCTGGATGGACCCTTACCAGTTTTTCTTCTGCAACATCAAAGACGTAATAGGAGCTGTGTTCAAATAACTTCTAGGCTTATAAAGTACATTTAACATATATTTAAGCCTCAAAACAACCCCATGAAGTATGTTTCAGATGCCTCCATTGTATTAACAAGAAAATTAAGGCTGATGCAGGTTAAATGAACATCTAAAATATTCACTTAGGCATCTACTTCTGGTGAGCTTGGAGTAGTTTTTTGCTGACTAGTTCTCCCACAGAGAACAAGTAAAAGAGTGGAAGAAAAGTACAAAGAACATGGTTGACAGCCTCAGAAAACTTCCAACACAGCAGGGACATGAAAGGTCAGAACCTCAGAGAGAAGGGAAATGCATTGAGAATTAGGCATCCTACACCCCATCTTCTCTTTAAAGAATCTGATGAATTGTAAGAAGCCAAATAGAAAGAGGCAACTAAGATGCCAGGAAGCCAAATGGAGCTTTTGGAAGTCTCACAGCATGGAGACACAAAACTTGAAGCTCAGAGCTATGCAGAGGCCAGAAACTAGAGGTAGCAAGATCTCAGCAAGAAGGGAAACACATTGAAGTGAGGCTGATATTCTTTGAGGCATTTGACACAATGCCCTTCCCTTCTGGATAAAGATATAGCAAGGTTGAAAGCAAAAGGATAGAATAAGTTATGCTATATGAACATTAACTAAAAGAATGCTGGGTAGATATAATAATAGCAAACAAAGTAGACTTTAAAGCAAAAAGCATTATAAGAGAAAAGGACATTTGATCTAAAAAAAGGGGGTCACATTCTGCTAGATAGATTGAACAATCCTGTACATATATAATAATATACCCTCAAAATATAAAGCAAAACTTGAATAAAAATTGCAATTAAGAGAAATCAGACAAATCCACTATCACAGTGGAGAACTTTAATGCAGTTCCCTGATTCTTAAGAATCCAAGCCCACCAATAACCTTTTGGACTATCCTTTCCCAAATTTACATCTTTCTAGTAAGCAAGGATTTAGATAACAAACAATTCTACAGAATGGAAAATGTAAGTATATGTGCGTCATTTTGAGATTTGGATCACTGTCATAATTCCTGCCTTGCTAGTTTTGTCCCGCCACAACTAACAGAGAATAAAAGGGCAAAATTTTGGTTGCTTCCAACTTTTCTTTGTTATAAATAGCATTGCAATAATTTTTTGATGTTTCGCTATCACAGATGTTTTGCATTTTATGTAAAAATTTTATTAAAATATTACTTATCTTGAAAAACAGGCAAAAAATCAGGAGCAATATAGAAAATTTGAATAATACAAATAGAAATCTTGACTTAATTGCCATATATATGTATGTATATGTATACATATATGTATATTTCAAGTGTGCATGAGACATTTACCAAAATTAAATATACACTTGGGCCATACAGCACATAGAACAAATTTTGAACAACTGAAATCATTTAGAGCATGTGAATTAAGCTAAAAAGCAATTTAAAAATATTAGACTATAAAACCCTCAAGTATTTGTGAATTAAATGTTATACCTACAAGTAATCCCTAGGTTAAAAAAATCCAATAAAGTTAGAAAATAGTTTTAACTCAATAGTAGTGAAATTACTGTCATGCACCATATAACTACATTTCAGCCAATAATGGACCACATATATACAATGGTGATCCTATAAGATTACAGCTGAGTTGAAAAATCCCTATCACCTGATGATATTATAGCTGTCATAACATCATAAGACAATATATTATTCACTTGTTTGTGGTGACATTGATATAAACAAATCTACTGTATTTCCAGTTGTATAAAATAGCACATGTAATTATGTACACTACATACTATTTTACAATGATAATAAACAGCTATGTTATTGGTTTCTGTAATAGTAATATGCTATTTATCACTATTTTATAGTGTGCTCCTTCTACTTACAAAATGAAGTTTGTTGTAAAATAGTATGCCATGTTACACTGGCAGCAGCCTCATACTTCTCATGTTTAACAATTGCATCAAGAAACCGCATCAAGTGATTGATCTGTACTCTCTAGATTTGTGTATGTATGCCCTATGATTTTCACACAATGACAGAATCACCTAATGGTGCATTTCTCAGAACATGTACTCATTGTTAAGTGCTTCATGACTACATATCACAACAAGACTTTTGCATGCAGCTAAGGCCATGCTTACAGGGAAATTTATAGCCTCAAGTCCATAAATTAGAAAATGAGGCTAAAAATCAGTGATCTCACTATTCTTTCCAAGAAGTAAGGAAAAACACGGGAAATTAAGCTCAAAGGAAGTAAAAGGAAGGAAAAAATAAAGATAGTCAAAAAATCCCATAAAGCTACCATAGAGAAACTCAACAAAGTCAAAAGTCGGTTCTTTGAAAAGTTTTAGTAAAATGGAAAAGACTGATGGGAGTTTCACTCAGCTTGAGAAAGAAACTTGACTAAGGGCTCCTCCCACATCGTGTGTCACAGAAAATCCTAAACAGGTTTGTGGGAATTATGACTGTGCCATGGTTTGGAAATTTTGTAGGAAGGCCAGTTGGGGAGTGTCATGGGGGCAGGGAGTGGAGTTGGAAATGTGACTCAGCACATAGAAGACAAGAAGTCACTAAGCTCACTTTCTGGAGGTTGCAACAATCTATCAGGGATGGAGTCTCAAACTGCCAAAGGGAATTCTTTACCAAAATGAAACTTTTCACTGACCTACACTTTTGTTTTTTGATTCTTTTCTCTCAAATTGCTACAGCATCATAAGGCTACAGAGGAAATCTTCAAATGGCAATATAAGGACTTGTGCTTTCACATCATTTACCCTATTTAACAGAAGTAATCTCCCACCATTATTTCTCCATCAGGACTTAACTACCTGACAGTTGGAATATTTCACTAGCCTCCTTCCTGAGCTGGAAAAACTCAGCTAGTATTAGTTTCAGACCTCTGAAAAGCTTATAGACAGACCTTGATTCTAGTTCTGAGTCTGCCACTTAAACCATTGTGACCCTGGGCAAGTTAGCTGACTTCAATTGGACAATAACACTAGTACATACATCCTGGGACTGTTGAAAGAATTAAGTGAAATAATGTGGACAAATGCCAAGTACAGTTCTTGACACACACAATAAATGGTACTATTACTGTCACTATGGCTATTCTTGCTGCTACTGTGCCACTATATTACACAGCTTACCTGGCCTATGTGGCCTCCATTTAGCTCCAACTTGCTTTATGCAATGCTATTCTAAGGAACCAAATTCAACAGCCAGAAAAAAAATGAGGAAATAATGTCTAATGGTGAAGTGCAGGCCTCAGGAAGCAGGTCCCATGGGTTTTGTTTTGACCACTGAGTCACACAGTGACCAACAGTCACATGCACATTGGCCAGCTGTCCTGTTGTTCATCAGGGGTAAAGACATAAACAAAAACCTACTGCTTTACCCATAGAAATTCATCACCTGCTTTAAAACTTCCTCCGGGGAAGGTTTAGCAATCACAATTAGCAAATTTTCTTGATGGAACCATTTCATTCCTCTGTCAAGCTTTCCTTTCAACTTCTTATTTACACAGCTGGTCTTTAGGTATATCTGAGCAGAGGGACTCCAGGAGGATAGAAGAAAAGAATACAAAAATGTTACTACCTGGAGAATCAAAAGCAATCTGGTTAGTATGTCCTAGAGGTGTTGGGATGTTTATAAAATGAGCATATGAATGATCTGGCAGGCATTTGTGTACTCAAAGCACTGAGACACAAAATCTCATTTTTTCCGCTCTTTGGCCCTGGTCTTCTGTCAGGCCCACTAGCTTTCCTGTGTGTGAAAAGCAGTAGTCTCTGTGCTAGGAAACCTGCCCAACTCCACTCCTGGTGGTAGTCAGCGATGTGCTTAGGCTCCCGATTCTTGGGGCATTTGCCCTTTCCTAACATTCATGACAATGGGCATTATTTATTTTGTGGCTGCTTTCATTAATAGGTCCAGCATGGAGCATCAAAACCAGCACAGGAAGGATACTTGCTGAATAGCAGTTGAATGAATGAATGAATGAGCAAGTGAACTGCTCACTATCTAGCAAACCAGTGCTTGGAAGTGGTACTTATTGAAGAGTTAAGCTTATACTACTGTGCATTCTCATTTCCTTTGCCAGTGTGTACCTCTCAAGCAGGCTGAGAGAGCCTGCTTTGGTCCCATTTGGTTGCACTGAAATTAGGAAATGGATGTGTTAGTGGGAGACTGCCTCACTCATGTAATCTTTTTTCTCCCTTTTATTGGTAAATGTTGGTGGGGTCCAGAGTAATACAGCATTGGATTTTTCCATTATGCAACTATTACATTACCTTTGTTTACACTTTTATCAACTTACAAGGTGTATGGAACCTTTTGACTAATGTGTTGTTGTTGTTAGGTGCTGTCGAGTCATGTCCAACTCATAGCGACCCTTATAGGGTTTTCAATGGCTGATTGTTTCAGGATTGCCACGGGATTGAACTGCCACGTCCTTCTCCCATGTTTGTGGTGCTGGGAATCGAACTCAGGACTTCAGAGACTGCAGAGCGGCGCTCCACCAACTGAGCTAAATCCTAGCCCTGACTAATGTGGAGTAAGAGTCAAATGCATTTTTGGGTTATGTTCCCCTATTTTTCCCATGTACTCATGAAGTTGCATCATTTACATTGAGATTATCCTCTCCCCCTTTTATCCCTGTACATTGATTCTCCTCCCCATCCCACCCTCCACAATCTTTCTCATGTACTCTTAACTCCCTCCCCACTGGCTCTGGAGCACTCACAGTCTCCTCCCACACTCCCTAAGTGCAAAGACAAGAAAGTAAGTGGCTTCCTATGGGTCCACAGGGTGACTTATCTTGTTCAAATGTCGCCTTCCTGTAGTAATGGAGGTCTGGCTGCAGAGAGAGCCAGTGCCAGTGGAGCCACCTCCTAGAAATCAAACACACATTTGGCAGAGCTTGCTTGCTTCCACCTTGCAAAAAGAGGGCTGCGTTATCTAAACATTGATTAAATCATGAGCTCTTGGTGTGGCAACACTCCACTGTCAAGCAAATGGACAAAGGATAAGGCAAACTTTAAATAGAGGATGTCTTCTGGACATTTTGTTCCATTATTGCCAAGGGCATAGAGACAGCCATAAGGCAGAGAACAACTTAGGTTAAAGGTGGTGGTCTAGGAAATTAAGCACCCCTAGAAGCTGGGAGCCTGCTGCCGTACCATTGGGGTATCAGATCTCGAAGCTAAGCAGGGTCGGGCCTGGTTAGTACTTGGATGGGAGACCACCTGGGAACTCCAGATACTGTAGGCTTGGGAGAAGGACCCAGCAAACCACTCCCCAAAATCAATCTGCCATTGAAAACCCTTTAAAGAATAGCAGAGAAGCACTGACAATAGTGTTTTGCCTGTTGTATGTAAGGTTGCTATGAGTTGGACACCGACTGGATGGCAGGCACTTAACAACAACAACAACAACAACAACAACAGAAACTGGGATAAGGGAGAGGCAGTTGAGTGTAAGGGACATCATTACAAGGGGCCCCTTAATACTTTCAGCCTGTCCCCGAAGGTGACTGCTAGTGAGAGAGCACGTACAGTCCCAAGCTCAGCCCTCATCAGCAGGTACAGGCTTCTAGGGCTCGTGGACACATGGGGATGTTCTTATTTCTGATCAGGAATGCCCAGGAAACTACCTGCCTTACTTCTAGAAGATTTGCTTTATCATTGTTCCTGCAGCTCTTTGAACTTGACTACAAATGAAAGGGCTGGGATTTAGCTCAGTGGGTAGAGCGCTGCGCTGCAGTCTCTGAGGTCCCGAGTTCAATTCCCAGCACCGCAAAAATGGGAGAAGGACCTGGCAATCCACTCCCAAGGCAATCCCGAAACAGTCAGCCATTGAAAACCCTATGAGGGTCGCTATGAGTCAGATACTGACTCGATGGCACCTAACAACAACAACATGATTCTATCCACATGTAATTTGGGCTGGGATTTAGCTCAGTGGGTAGAGCGCTGCGCTGCAGTCTCTGAGGCCCCGAGTTCAATTCCCAGC
>VMDO01023917.1:0-30687 GCA_007922755.1 Pedetes capensis
AGGGTATTAAAAACTGGTATTATTGGAGAAAAAGTGTATAAATATTAAAAGAAGGAGACATTGAAATTGGAAAGAATGTTATGGAGAGAGAGAGAAAGGGCGGGGGGGACTTGAAGGCAAAGAAGGAATGAAAGAGAAGCCATCTCTAGCCAGTTCTGTGGCTGATGTTCATAGCACCTCATCCAGAACTTTCTCCAGATCCTCCTTCTTCTCTGTCCCTCCATTATTTCTCACCAGTTTTCTATGAGAATTTATTGCATCAAAGCAAACTCAATTCAAATCTTTAAGCTGTCCATCTTTGTTTCAGCCAGCAAAATTTAGGATCCAAATTAGGTGTAATTTGTCCCCTCTTGGAAGATTGAACACCCCAGTGACTTGGGTAGTTTAAGGCCTTTGTTGTACTAGATTATCCAACATAAAGAGTGGATCGTCACTGAACCAATAAAGGCTTCTTTGAAGTTGGTGAGGGAATTTGATGGGAGACCATAACTCTCCCATTACTAGAAAGAGTTCCGTAAAGTAAAGCTTCTTCTAACATCTTTTATATCCTCACTTTGTGCTAATTACAGAACATTTCTCCTTTGCTTTCCACTTAGATTTTCTCGGCTTTATTTCCTGAAAAACCCAGATGAGAAGCACCAAGGGGCTATGTTTAATAAGAGTTGAGCTTACAAAATTCTGAATAGTTGTTTAAATACATTTGAATTTGATTCTTTGCGCATGGAAATAAGCTTAAGCCAATAAGTTTCTATGAGCATTCAAGAATAGGAAAAAACGTTTTAAAAATACTATGGCTATCTTAGCTGATCCTTCCATTTTTATTGAAAATAAGGTTGTGGAATTGGGGACTGGGATCAAAGTTGAATGTGTTAGTTTTACATAGCTGTAACAAAATACTTGAGAAACCAACTTAAGGGAGGAAGGATTTGTTTTGGTTTCAGAGGGTTCACGGTAGGGTGTGGCCAAGCAAAATAGCTCACATTATGGTGGCTGGAACATGTGACAGAGGGTTGGTCAGCTCCTGGAAGACAGGAAGCAGAGAGAGAGAGAGGAGGAACCCAGGACCAGGTATAACCTTCAAAAGCACATCAAAATGATCTACTTCCTCTAGTTAGGCTCAAATGCTGTAAAGTTTCTGCCATCTCCCTGAATAGCAGCACCAGCCAGAGATCAAGCACTCCACACATGAGCCTGTGGGAGGCATTTCATATTCAAACCAAGGCATCTCTCCTATTGTCCCTCCAATCTCTTTAATAATCAAAACTTCCTTGGCCTCCACTTTAAATTTGCTCTGGACAAAATGCAAATTTCTCAAATCTTTCTGCTTTGCCTTTTACTCCCACTGCTTGCTAGAAATCTGGCTGAAAGCAGCGTTAATGATGTGTTACCTTGAAATTTCCTCCATCAAATTAATTAGTCCATCACTTTTAATCTCAACCTTCTACAAAATCTCAAGACATAGATAAAATATAGACAAATTCTTTATCAGAATGTAACACAAATGGCCTCTGGTCTAATTCTCAATAGAGTTGTTGTTCCCATCTGAAAACTCATAAGCACAGTCTTTACTGTTGGCTTTCTTATTGGCATTCTGGCCTTCTGAACTCCTGCCAGGATTACCCATTAAGCTTGAAATTTTTAGGCTTTCTCTAATCTACTTCTCCAAACTTTTCCAAATTCCTCCTGCAAACTAATTTCAAAGTCTTGAGAACCATATGGAGCTGGATGTTGTGACACACAGCTGTAATTCTAGTAACTCAGGAGGCTGAGGCAGGAGGATCATGAATTTGAGGGAGAGAAACAGCCTGTATAACTTAGTGAGACTCTATCTCAAAATAAGAAGTAAAAAGGGGCCAGGGTGAAACTCAGTAGTAGAGTACTTGCCTAGCATGCACAAGACCCTGGGTTCAATTCCTCAGTACAGGGGGGGACAAAAAGGACCATTTAGTCAGGTTCAGTCACAGTAGCAACCCTACTACTGTGGTACTATTTTTTTTAGTCAGATTTTTCATTGCTATAATGAAATACCTGACACAATTCAAAGGAAGGAATTATTTACTTTGGCTCATGATTTCAGTTCATGATTCTGGGTTCTGTTGATTCTGGGCCAGTGGTGAGGCAGAACCCCATGGTAGTAGAAGGCATGTAGCAGAGTCTACTCACCTCATGGTGGACAAGAAGAAGAGAAACATTCCAGGACAAGGTATAACTTTCAAAAGGACACCTCCAATGACCTACTTCCTCCAACTGAGCCCCCCTCCTAAAGTTTCTACCACTTCCCAAAATAGCACCATCAACCAGGGACCTAGTGTTCAATAGGTTAGTCTGTGGGGGCCCATTTCATATGCAAATCACAGCAATGAACCACCCTTTTGGAGTTTATTTTGATTATAGCATTGTGAATGCCTCTATTCTAAAATCTGAGGCTCATTTTGAAACATTATGTAGATATAGCCCATGTTATGGTAATTGAATACAATTCAGATAGATACTCAAAGACAAAAACATAGTGACTGAAATACTTGTTTTAGGTTAAGTTCTTTAAAAATGAATGTACTTCATTTAAATAGGAAAGATTTAAATAAGATGAAAGAAGGTAGACTATAATCTAGATTGCACATACCTAATGTCTGATGCTTAGTATATTTAAATCAGTGATTTAAGCTCACATGTGATTATATGTATCACACACACATCTTTCAAGCTTGCATTTCAAAACAATATCTTGGAACTATACATTAGATAGAAATGACTATGCAGATTTCTGTTTGAATTTTTAGAAAAAAATAGCATATGCTGGAATATGGTAATTTTTAAGTCATTAACTTATGTCTTATGAAGAAATTTTTGTGAAAATAATAGTATTTTGTTTAGTCATGGTAATGGAGATGGAGACATGTAAATAGAATCAGTTATTAGATATAGAATCATGAGATTTATGGTGCATTTCACCTGGGAGGGGGTAATAGCTACTAATTATGAAGAATGACTACTTAGGTTCTGGTTTGAATACTTGGGTGGGTGGTGATACCATTTAATTAAATGGAAATAATGAAGGAAGAAAAACTATTGATTGAGAATATTGAGATTGGCTTAATAGAAAGTAAAGAAATAGAAGTTAATTTACATATAATGATTTAGTGATCAAGTTATCGACCACTTGTCATGTACTATACTAAGAATTTTATATTCATCACCTTTCAGTTATGTCAAAAATCTTATGAACTTGATGAAATTCCTTTTGTAAATCAGGGCATCAGGACTTCAGTAAAATAACTTACTTAAGCCTAGTAAATGTCAGACCAGGATTCATATTCAAATTTAGTTGTCAAAACATGTACTATTTATGATTAGGCTATTATAGTTACAAAAACATACTAAAAGAAGGCTAACATGCTACTCACCTATACTATTTTAGTTAACTGATTATGAAGATAAATAGTTTTGCTAATTTATGGGAAAGAAAAGAGATTAATTTTATGATGAAGCATTTTGTATGGTAATTCAGGATGGGGAGGACTCACTAATAACTATGGCAATGCTTAAAGAAAATCTGTTTGATTCTGGTATAGATCTTCTGTTACAACTAAGTGAAAAAAATAGAATATAAAGTCATAGTATTATCTTGTCTGCCTTGATTACACCAATATTTAAGGTTATGTTAAGATGATTCACTAGCAATTGATTTTAATATTATTTAGTAAAATATGTCACTTAATGCTTAAATAACTAGTTTTAGTGCAATCTGATTAATGCTTCAGAAAATAATAATTTCAGAGTCCACTGGAATGGAATCATGAAGCCAGATTGACAAATCTCTGGCCAATAGATCTGACATTCAGCTCTTTGCTAAAACTAATAAACAAATTTGCTGAAACTAATAAAGCAACATTGAATGTTGAGAAGCGTTTGGATCTGGTGCAATGACAGTCCTGAGTTTTGCCCCTGTATCTAAGAATTACTGGCTGTGAGACTTTGAACAATTAACTTACCATTTCTGAGCCTCTAGTAAATAGGGATGATAACCATGTTTTGCAGTACTTGTGAGGATAGAAAGAGAAAGTGTATGTGTACAGTGAATAATAATATGATTATAATTAATAGTTGTTATTGTGACATGATGATGACAATGACAATAATAATGACAATAATTATTATATATTAATATAAATGTGGCATATGGACTCTGTAGTCAGAGAAGTTTTTATTCTCAACTCACTTTGGCCATTCTATCATGAGGAAAATGATAACAGCTCATATCTCACAGGCTTATTGTAAAGATGTGACTCAATGGGCAATTTTGTAATTAGGATTGTGCCTAATTACAGAGTGCTTAATGAGTGATGCTATTGGTATTTATTGTGATATTAGTGATCAGGTCAACCACTTGCTTTATGCTAGTCATTCATCATTTTTCAATTATGTCAACAATTCTATGAACTTCATAACATTCTATTTATAAAACATCAACAAGACTATCAGTAATAATAAACCTTAACAGAAAATAGGAAGCCCTAGAAAATATCTGGGCTGGGATTTAGCTCAGTTGGTAGAGCGCTGCACTGCAGTCCATGAGGTCCTGAGTTCAATTCCCAGCACCACAAAAATGGGAGAAGGGCCTGGCAATCCACTCCCAAGGCAATCCTGAAACAGTCAGCCACTGAAAACCCTATAAGGGTCGCTATGAGTCGGATACCGACTCAATGGCACCTAACAACAACAACAAGAAAATATCTGTTAATGACAAATGGTAAATTTCTTCAAGAAATATATTTATAACCTCATTAGTTTTAGTGAATCCATTTCAGTTTTGATGACTGTACTCTTATATTGATATTTCTTAGTTTCCACATATGCTTTTGGTTATTGTTGTTATTGGGTGCCAGTCCAGTCGTGTCTAACTCATAGCAACCCTTATAGGGGTTTCAATGGCTGATTGTTTCAGGATTGCCTCGGGAGTGGGTTGCCACATCTTTCTCCCATTTTTGTGGTGCTGGGAATTAAACTCAGGACCTCAGAGACTGCAGAGCAGCACTCTATCAACTGAGCTAAATCCCAGCCCACATGTGCTTTTAGTTATCTTTAATAAATAAAGGAATACATGTGAAAGTGCTTTTAATCATGTAAAGGACAAAATAAAAATAAAATATAAAACCAATGTTAATAATTATGATGTAACATTCAATACCTACCTATGTACCTACCTAATTACTTACCAATCTACCAATCATGTACTTTTATTTTTAACAACACTTTCAAGAAATATATTATCTTGTACTTGAAATACCACTATAAAATATGTGGGCAATAATTACTATCCCCATTTCACAGATAAAAGATGAAGCACAAAGAGATTAATTAAAATATCCAGGTTTATGAAGCTTGTTTAATGGTAGAATGTTACCTGAAGACCCAGCTCCCCAGGATACATTTTATTCAGATGACCTTCTTTAATTTACTTTGCATCTGCTTTGGGCCTCCCATCACATTCTACTCATTTACTTATCCATTGCTCATTTATGTAAGTCTTCCATTCACTTATTTGCTCTTCGTATATCCAAAACAATCCTGGTATATGTGAACAATTATAGATATGGAAAAATCTATCAAGAACAATGGAACAGAACTCAGAAGACCTGAGTATACTTCCTAGCTCCACTATCAACCATCTGTCTGCTCTGAGTTTCCTTCATATGAATGATGAACAGTATCTTAAACCAGATCTATATGTTATGTCCCACTCTATGAAACCTTCCAAGAATATACCATTTGAGCAATTATTCTGTGCTTCCATGACAATTGCTGGTCTCCTATCTCAGTTACTGCCCATTCCCTACTGCTTTGCCTAATAGTATTTGTCCTGAATGAGTCAAATTTTCACAATAGAGTGTTTAGAAGTGAGAGGACAAGATGCAGGAGGAAGAAAAGGTAAACAGGAAAGGACACTAACACAGCATAAGTCATTAGGTGAAATTGCAAAACCTATGAGTCAAGATATTTTTTAGTTACAGCAGAAGCTCCACTCAAGTGGCAAAATATCATCTATGCCATTTTGCATTAGTTAACTTCTGTGGCTGCAAAGTGCAGTTTCACTCAGGTTTTCTCAAGTATTATGAAATTTTCTTTAAGAATATAAATGACATGGTAGGCACAGTAATGATCACCTAAGACCATGTACTTCCTGAACACCAAAACCTGTGAATATATGATGTTGCATGGTGGGGCAGGGAGTTAAGACTACTTCTTTACTAAGGGGAATTAAATAGAGGTAAGGTGACAATCAGCTGATCTTGAGATGGAAAGATTACCGTGTACTGTGCAGTGGCCCAGTGTAATCACAAGGGTCCCTGTAAGTGAGAGACAGAGGGACAAAAGTTGGTGTCAGAGTCAGAGAGATGTTTGAAGATGCTACCTGACTAGATTTAAAGAAGGATGACGTGATGAGCCAAGGAATACAACCTGCCTCTTGAAGCCAGAAAAGTAAAGGAAACAAATTCTCTCCTGTTGTTTTGTTAGGTGTCATGGAGTCAGGTCCAGCTCATAGCAACTCTATCTACAACAGAACAAAACACTCCCTGATACTGTGCCATGCACACAAGCTTTTTTATGTTTAAGCCTATTGTTGCAGTCATGGTGTCAATCCATATAAAAGAGGGTTCTTCCTTTTATTCATTGACCTGCCACTCTCCCAAACATGATGTCCCTGCCTAGGTATTGGTCCCTTAGGACAACGTGTCCAAAATATATCAGACACAGTCTAGCCATTCTTTCTTTCAAGGAGCACTCTGGCTGCACTTCTTGTAGGATGGATCTGTTGGTTCTTTTGGCAATCCATGGCATATTCAATTCTCTAGCACCCTAATTCAAAAGCATTAATTCTTCTAGATTCTGCAAGAGGAACACAATCTTGCCAGCACCTTAATTTTAGCCCACTGAGGCCAATTTTACTTCTGCCTTTAAAACTGTGAGATAATGTGTGTGTTTTAAGTGACTAAATTTATGGTAGTTTGTTATAGTAGCAAAAGGAAATTAATACATGTAATTATAGGACTATAGTCATTCAAGCCATACAGCCAAGCATTATAGACACTCTAGCTCAGTGCAACTTTCCAGCAAGACCAATATTAGTGGCATTTATAGGTAGAAGAATTTCTTCCACTATTACTCTGAATTTTAGTTTATTTGTACCCTTTTCTATAGAATTATTTTTTGACACTTAATTCTTATTTTTATCAATATTCTGAGTCTGCTTTTCTCCCACCGTTTTTTCCAATTCTAATCCCAGTACTAGCCAGCCACCTCATCCTTGTTGATTGTACTGGCAACAGGCCCTTGCTGCCTGCTTTCCCAAGGGTGCCTTTTAATTTTTACTTTAATCAACCAATAGTTCTTATGCATTGTGAATACAACGCATGAGAGAATTTTATTGATTTTATTAGATAAGATGGTCCATAGAGAGCAGAGCTCTGGTACCAGGTAATCTCAGTAAATACCAGCTAGACTGTCTTGGCTATTCTTGTATCAGGTACCAACAGCTGGTGTAATCATCTTGGGAGACAGAGAAGTGCTATCAGGTACACAAAATGACCACTAAGGGAACTTATCCAATGGTATTTGTGTGTGTATGTGTGTGTGTGTTTGTGTGTGTGTGCATGCATGTGAGCACACACATGTGTGCATGTTTGACACTTATAGGAAAACAGAGATTCTTTTTCTATCACAAGATTTCTTTCATCATAGATTCAAATCTTGGCTCAGTTACCTCCCAGCTATGAATCTTAAGACAAGTTGCTTACCTATTTAGTTTCCTCATTTGTAGAATGGAGATAGCTTTAGTGCCTACTTCCTAGTGGTTGTAAGGATTAAATACAATAATCCAATTAAAATTCTGGACAAATAAAAAGCCCTCAAAATATGCCAGATGCTATTGCTGTTATGTTTAAGGTATCATAATTCTTATGAGAATCAAATAAACTTGTACTATTTTTTTAGCTGCTAAGTATGGAAAGGACTTGTCCCCTAAGTAAAGTATATGATTGTTAGAGATAAAAGATAATACTTTACATTGTTTTCCAATCACTCAAATCAACTCAGAGTTTCTTTGCTATATAGATGGTACCCAGCATATTCCCCCATTTAATAAATACTCACTAAGCAGCTATTATCTGCCAAAATTTGTTACTAGATGTAGGAGTAAAAAGATTAATAGAATATTGTGTCTGGCCTCAAGAGACTCCTCAGTGTTCAGAGTGACAGAAAAAGAAAAGAAGGAATCATGGGAACAGGTAGGGAGGAGCTTCAATCAACCCAAATTGATGACTTCTTGAATTATGGGAAAGAATGGAAAACTGCAAAGAAGGCATGGCCTTACAAGATCACTGAATCAAATTTTCTCATTTCACAGTTATGAAATGAAGCTTCTGTCTACATGAGTCTTTCCTTTGAGAAGCCCTTTGGGTCATTTTACTACAGCAATTTCAGCAGTGTCTGACGCCGTTGCATTAGCTTAGAAACAGATGTGATCTCCTTGTGAGTATCTGTCAGAGTCTGGTGCATAGCATATTGTTAAATATCTACTAACCAGAGTGTTTGTGCAGTGTGGCTTATCTTGCTTTTACTGTAATTATGAGTAACAGGCTAGCATCCAATATTTAAAATTTAGTTTGACATTTCATTGTCTTTTCTGTTAGAAGAAGGTGCTATAAGTTGTCGTGTCTGTCCAGCAACATGGGGTCAATGAACGGAGGAAGATTAACCACTCAGACACCAAGGTTTAGTGAGTGAGGGAGACCAAGGTGGGGCCAATGCATTTGGGTGCACTGCTCCCGAGTAAGTGTCTCAAGATCTTTTTATTAGGATGTTATCATAACATTAAGCATTCTTATGAGTCAGGGAAAGTCTAGGGATAACATGAACTTTAAAATTCAACCAAGGTTTGGTGGGACAGGGAAGAGTTATTTATTGATGTTAGCATCCTCTGCTCCCCACATGCAGACAGAGTCTATATGTAAGCAGAGTCTGCACGCAGGGTCTGTACCCAAAGTCAGAGAGATAACACAAGGGGGTTTTTCAACTTAGAGTGCTTCCAAGGGCAGGAGCCTTCCCTGGCAAAACAGCTAGAGTCTTCCTTGGCCATTTTTCCTCAGAGTTTCCCTAGCTATCCAGCCATGCCTTCCATTATGATCAATAACAAACATTACTTAATCTAACTAAAGAAATCCACACATAGCACATCATGGTTTTCCTGAGCGGAGCACATGTACATTATTAGTACAATCACTCTTTATTCTCTCCAGAGTATCTATCTACCATGTTCCTAAAATCCATAATAGTCTATTAACCTTTTGGTCAATTGTGTAGTTAGTGGCTTCACTCATTCTTTTGAAAATGTATTTTTCAAAATCAAGATGCCAATTCTGATGGTCATACTTAGGAATATTTTATATTATCTGTTCATTCAAGTTTTCTGAATGACATAAATTTTATCAAAACCTTAGCATTTCTTTGTACACCAAATTGTTTAAAAATATCATATATTATACCTCCCATAAACCTCACATAAATTCTATGCTCCCCAGTATCCTATACATTCCTTTGTCATTATATTGACAATATAATAAATTATTTGTCATATTAGTATCACTTGAGATATTGTAAACCCTTTGACAATAGAATCAGTCTCTGTCTTTCTGTCTCTTTCTCTTTTATATATGTATATATACACATATAGATATCCTTAGTCCCTAATGGAATCTAGCAACCAGTCATAGAGTCTTAACAAATGCTTGTTTAACTGCACAGGATATATTAGTCTTATTCACTCATTCATTGAACAAACATTTGCTATGTACCTATTATATCTGGTACTGGTTTATTTGTTAAGAAGACATTGATAAGGAATACTTCACTATGGTTGTGTGGAACTGAAGTCTAGTAATTTATTTTTAATAAAGCCTCATAAGAATATGGTCATTTTAGAAACACTTCTTTATCAAACGACTTGCTTTGAGCAGGAAACAAGTCATAAATTCAGAAATTTTTTATTCTTGTAATGTTTGCAATCAAACCATGATAATAATAGTTATTTCAAAGGTGGC
The DNA here is from genome assembly GCA_007922755.1 of Pedetes capensis. NCBI lineage: Eukaryota > Metazoa > Chordata > Mammalia > Rodentia > Pedetidae > Pedetes > Pedetes capensis. The sequence goes on from VMDO01023917.1 coordinate 10,098, forward strand.
TTACAAATCTTGAAAGGTTAGTCATACAATTTGGAGCTCCATGTCTGCTATTTTTAGTGGCTTTCTGCCAAAAGCAGCTTAGCTTAATTGGGAAGGGCTGTGTCCTTTGCTTGATAAGTGAATAACTCTCATGAATGATAATAGGAGTTATGTGTGAACATGAAGAAAAACTTGACTCTTAATACTGGTTATTGCATAATAGCTTTGCAAGGACTGCTTATGTGATTGATTGTCTCTCCCTCACTGGCTTCCATCTATCAATAGGATTTCAGGAAAGGATTGCTTTTTTATCCTGGATAAGTCTCTCAAAACAAAGACAAACTAATTATCTGAAAATTCCAAAACACACGTTAGGATAGGGTTGTGAAGTGAAAACACTCCCATTTGGATATCCCATAGGAACTGCCATTCATGAATGTTTAAAACAGATGCTTCAGTGAGTAACATATTTAATTAAATCCAAACCTGTTGTTATTATTCCAGAAAATAGTATTATTAGCACAAGTTCCAAATGGAACTCACAGCAACTTCTGGTTGGAGTTTAGGGAAGCTCTTTTAATTTCCAAAGGAATTTAATTTAAAGTAGAAGTCACCACAGTTATCTAGATACATTTTCTTCCACTCAAGTCCATGATAGTTGTGAGAGTTACTTAATTGCTAAGCATGATTGCTACTTTAATAGAGTGACTGAGCCAACTAGCTGGCCGGACAGGCCATATACATCATTAGAAAATGCTGGAATGTGCACATGAAGTAGCTGTCTCTGCTTCTAAATGGGCAGAAATGAAAAAAATGGTCTCCAAATTTTATGATGAACTTATAAGATTGGCAGATGTGTCACTAATTACATAATTGCTTTCTTATGTGGTTCTAATAAAATTATTTGAAGGCTGAAAAATGTCTAGCAGTGAATTATTTAATTTAATACATAGTTATAACAAAAATAATTAGTATTTACTTTAAATGCTAAATTGTCAACAAAAAACCTTAAGTAATTATTTTCATAGTGCTGCATAATGAAATAAATGTGTAATTAGTGACAGATGGGACTTTTAAAATTTAAAACATAAAAATGTCACCTGTTTTGATTACTTTTTTTACATGAGTGAAATTAGAATTTTTGAAAATGAAGTACAAAGAGAATGAAAAGAATTAACTCTATCCAAATTAATGCTTCCCAGAGTCCTATGAACCTTCTTTAAAATATCTGGTTTTAAAGCCTGAAGATTGGTTTAGGCCATGTATGTCAACTCGTTCACACTGTTTTTAAGTGATCAATTTGGGCACAAAGGCCTTTTAGATCTTATAAGCACTGTTTTATCTGAGGTCCTGTTCTAATGGTAGGATGAAATTTTAGCTTGAGTTAGCAGAACTCATTGTTTTGTATGGTAATTTCTTCATTCTTTCCAAAGGCCTTTTCTATGCCATTTGAGGATGTGATATCTTTATGTGGCCTATAAAGTAGTTTGGAGCATGGCTAAAATCATCAATATGATCTCATCCTGTCAGTCTATAAGATGGGCACAGATTGCTATGGTCTGTTGGTTATTGTGCTATGCACTTGTATTAAATACAATGTCTATTCACTTTTCACTGACACTTATTTGCAAGTTGCCATGCATTGTTATCTCATTGTAGCCTACACCATAGATCATGGAGTAGAGAGTCTAGTGGTCTCAGACCTCATGTTAAGAAATAAAAATATATGAGAAATTTTGAATATTTCAAAGGACTCAAACAATTCAAGAAGAAACATTACTTTCCCATTTGAGTTTAGAATCAATTAGGAGAAATACATCAAAATCAGATAGATAAAAAATTAATCAATTTTGTTATTAAGAAATGCTATTTAAAAAAGATTAAGGCCTGGGGTTTAGCTTAGTTGGTAAAGTGCTCTTGTATACTTTCTGAGGACCTGGGTTCCATCCATAGCACTTCAAAAATCAGAGAAGGACATGGCAATCCACTCCCTAAGCAATTCCAAAATAATCAGCCATTTAAAACCATGTAAGGGTTGCCATGATCTGACCTGACTTAATGGCACCTAACAACAACAACAGCAACAACAACAAAGACTACTTGTGTGACTAAATGGATATGCTTCCTTTCTCCATGGTAAACAGTTACTCCAACTGTAGTCAACTGTAGATATGGGCATCTTTCTGCATGGGGACAGCATCCAGAAGGTTTCTTCTCTGCAGGTAGCTGGATAAAAGACTCCAAACGAGTCTTGCCTTGCAAGTCCAGTCAGTCTTACCAAATCCATTTAACAGATTAGTGATTTTATGTTTGTTCCCTGGAGAATAAGGGTAAGGAGAAAGATCACAAGCAATGTGTAAAAGAAGGTTCTCAACTGGAAACCTGAATAATGAGAAGTAAGAATTTCCTTCAATATTCTCCAATGCTTTTGTTTTCTGGAGATAGGTCTGTGGCTTCCATATCAAAGTACTCGCCCTATTAGGAGCCAAGAGTCAGGACAATAGCGATGAGATTGTATATTTATTATTGACCAAAGTTAGACTGCAGAACATGGCTTGGATTCATGGTCTGCAACATTCCCCTGAACCAAACTCTCTCTAAAGTTTCAAACTCTCCCACTAAGGCAATGACTTACCAACTGGCAAGAGAGGAGATAGGAATGCATTCTCTCTAGTGTCAGATGAGGATTAAGAGGGGCTGATTCTTTCAGGAGGCAAAATTCAGCAGGAATAAATGTACCACCCCCCTTTAGTGACAAGGGAAAGAAGGGGTAAAAATTAGCCTTAAGAGTTATATTAGCTTACATTCTACCACAAGAAAACATAAGAAGGATGTAAGTGTTCACAGCAGGAGTGAAAGAAAAGTTTTAATCATGATCACATCCAGCCTGTACAAAAATTAATCTGAAGAATGTGTCCAGAACAGGCAGCACTGAAAACCATAAAATGAGCTAACATGCAAATAGTGATGGAAATCTCAAGAATGGGTGTGAATGACCTGGGGAGAGTATGAGGAGAAAGAAATGGGTAACATAAAAGAGAAGGCAGTAGGTGAATCTCCAGGAAATGCAAATATTTACAGGAGTGCTAAAGAGAGAAGGGCCCAAGAAAACTGAGAAAATCCAGCCAAGAGAAGTTGAAGAAAAAAAAAAAAGAAGAAGAAGAAGAAGCAGAAGGCAGTTGCATAAATGATGGAGTGGCCAATACTGGGAAATGTTTAGTGGTCAAGTGAGATAAGGATTGGCAAGTGTCCCGGGGCTTGAGCAACTGTGGAGGAAATTGGGAACATCTGTAAGAACAGTGTCACCAGGAGAATTTGATCAGAAACCACATTGTCTCATATAGAGAAATGTGTAGGTGTTGAGGAAGTAGAGATAGTTTCTAGAAACCTGACTACAAATGAAAAAGAAAATGTGATAGTTGGATGGTGACTTCAAGCCCAATTAGCCACTGTCCTAAGATACATTCTCTAATAGTTTAATCATGGAGGTGACTTTTACAGTTTTCCTGACTTTCATGTTTTTCTCTCCAATAACTCCAGACTGTGGTGGAGTTGAGACAATGGGGAGAACATTGGCACTTCTAAACTCCAGCAAGGGAAGGGTGAATGTGGATTGAAGTAATTTTTATGTGGGAAGGAGTTAAAGAAGGGGATGGGTTCCAGCCTCTGTGCTGCTCTCTTTCCTTTGAAGTGGGAGGCAAAACCAGCTACTGGTAGGGCAGGAAGAAAAGAAAAGGTAGGAGGCTAAGGGAAAATGACAGAAGATTCAGAAGAGATTCTGGGTGAAAGAGAAATGAGAACTGACTAAGAACAGATAGAAGAATTTCTGGTTATTATTGATTGCTTAATTAATTTTTTTAACTGAATTTTTAGTGGAACCAATGAACATAAATTAGGAAGTGACTCCAAATTTGGCTAGCCTTCCAAGAAGAACATAATTTTGCAATTGAGATGGTTAGCTTCTGAAAATCTGGGTTTTTCCCAGTTCTTTTACCCATATGAACACTTATTCTCAGTTCTCTTCTCATCTAATGTTAAATGTTGATGTTTCCTAGGTGCTCATTATGGACCTTACACTCTTTCCTGTCATTTTCTCCTTAGTTAATTAGTCACTCTAAATACAAATACCATCAAAACTTAAATCTAGCATCTGTCCACACTGCCATAACACTGTCATAACAACATAAAAGCTCCTGAAAATAATTTAAATGACAAGCTCCTTCTAAAGTTCCTGTTCTTGATTTAGGCTGAGGTTTAGCTCAGTTGGTAGTGTGCTGCTCTGTGCTCTCTGAGTCCCTGGGTTTGATCCCCAGCACCACACAAAATGGGAGAAAGACCTGGCAGCCCACTCCCAGAACAATCAGCCATTGAAAACCCTGTGAGTAGCAGAGAAGCATCGACATAGCACAGTGTCAAGGAGTATTTCATTTTGTTGTACACAGGGTCACTATGAGTCAGACCTGACTCTAAGGCACCTAGCAACAACAACAGTCTTGATTTGGTTATCTTGACCTTAAATCTTCTGTATCACTCATAGCTCAGAGCAGAGTGAAAAACAAATCATGTTTGATAGCTTTTTAAGTGAGAAAAAAATAGCAAGGACTTCTGAGCATTCTAAAGCCAAATACAAATGTTTCACAGTTACAAACCAGACTGATGATCCATGTCAGTGTTCCCCTCAGAATTACCACAGTTGTCTACATCTATACCATCCAATATGATTGCAACTGACTACATGTGATATTGAGTCCTTAGTGTGGCTAATATCCACACAAAGATGAGCTTTAAGTGTAAAATGCCCACTGAATTCCAATGAATCAATAATGAAAACTAATGTAAAAATGTCTTACTAATAATTTTACTGTGGTTAGGTAGTAAAATAATAATGCTTTGGATGCCATGTGTTAATATGTTATTTTATCTCTGTCACTTTTTAATGTAGCTATCAGAAATATAGAAAAATGCATGTATTACTACATATTTTTATTATAGATTTCTGGAATAAGTGTAGTTGCTTATTCTATACTTTAGTTGATCTCATTTATACATACACTATTGCACGTAGCACATTTGTTGAAATTGTACTAGATGGGTAAAAGATGTTTTGCTCATTTATCACCTGAACCTTCCTCTTATGATAAGTCAATTTCTCGATAAATAATTCTTAACTTGGAGACTCCCTCCAAAGTAAATAGAAACACCAGATATTCACTTTCTTAGTTTCTTATAGTTAGAAAATCAGCACTTGATTGAAGCCTAGCCAGTTGGATGCATTACCTCCAGATTTGGAACTGGGAGTTGGTGAAGCAAAGAAGCAAGGATCATAAAGGTCTTCCTTCTGATAACACAGGGCTGCAAAAGTGACATTAATTTCCATTGTCCACAGCTAATTGTGGTGTAAACTGAGCTGTCCATTCTTCAGAAAGACTGCAGTATGCCTCACTGGACTAATTTTTCACTTGAGATTTGCTTTATTCCTAATGATTAGTTAGGTTCTTGTATTCCTTATAGTCTCCTTAATCTAGCCTCACAGATTTCTGTGAGGTAGCTGCTATGGTTTGAATGAGGTTTGTCCTCCCCCAAACTCATGTTGAAGCTTAACTTTTCAATGTAACAGTATTGTGTTGGTGGGTCCTATAAGGTAGATAGTCAGATCACAGGGGTTATCGTCTTTGGAATAATGGGTTAATGTAGTTCTTATATGACTCAGTTGGTTATATCAAGAGTGAGTTATTATAAAGCTAGTCCACTTCACATGCTTAGCCCTTTCTGTAGGTGATTCCCCTTTCTGCTTCTCTGCCATGATGTGATACAATGGCAGGTTGAGGGTTCATTAGTTGAGAGCATTGAGCTGTTTGGACTTTCCAGCCATCAATATTATGAGTTAAATAAACTTCTTTTCTTCATAAGTTAAAAATCTCTGATATTTTGGTATAGCAACACAAAATAGACTAAAATGCTACCTAAACATCATTCCATAAATCCTAGTTCTTAAATAATATAAATAGATTTCTGTCCTCTGTGATTTAAGAAAATGCTAGCCTATTCTGCTTATTATATTCTTGAATATGAGTAAGAGATAAGCTAGAGAAAGAAAACAGGAAATATATGTGTGGGAGAATAAATGTTCCTGGGAGAGCTTTTAAAACAAAGACACAGAGTCAAGAAATATCATGCTTTGCTTATGAGGAACTACAGAATCCTGGAATGAGCAGTGTTGCATGTAAGGTAAAACATACAGAAGTAGAGAAGAAGAAGTTGTCAGGAGTAGACTCACAGAAGATGCTGCAAGTCATGCTACTTCATTCTGCAGATGGTGATGAACCACTGGTATATGTTAAGCATGAAAGTGGCAAGGTCATATTTGCAATAAAGACAGTTTACTCCCTCAATTAGAATGAATTGTTGGTAACTAAATAAAACCTGATCAATAGAAGTTTAAACCTTAAGGGAACATATTACATTGTTAACAAGAAGTTTAAATGCAGTCAGTGGAAGGTGGCACTCTGAATCAATGATGACATCCAAGCCCAGGCTCTTGGCAGTCTTCCCCGCTCCAGCTTCCTATGTTTGCTGGGTTTCATCCTCAGATTTTTGCTTCTTGGTCACAGATTGGTTGCTCAATGCATCCTACTTCCCCAAATATCTAAATTATGAAGAGATGGAAAAAGACAAGTCATTCTCTTCAAGCTACCATATCTTTTTATCAGGGAGTAAGGCCCTTCCTAGATCTACTTAGCTGATACCCTATTATGTTTCCTTGGTGAGAATCAGACCACCTAACTACTCCTAGCTGAAAACAAGATTGAGAAAATATATATCTGACAGCAAACAAAGAAAAATGAGACAAAGTCAGGAAGAAATGGCATGCTCAGAATGGATAAAGAGGACTGAACAAAGAAACCATTGATAAAAATCTAATTGAGGTATAAGGAAATCACAAGGGATAGAGTATTCACTGGGGGTTGGATATGACTTGAGGCTATCATTCTCACCCTTTTCTAAAGGGACCAATGGAGGAAGTGACTATCAAAACTGAAGACAAAGAGAATTGTGTGTAGAGAACAGCTGCTCCTAGTTATTACATTTGGTCACATAAGAGAGCCAGAGCACAGTAATTGCACGAGGAGGTAACAAGGAAAGAAAATACTCCAGCCTTAGATGGGAACCGTGTTGCATGCCTGTAGTCCTAGCAGTTTGGGAAATAAAGACAGAATGATCTTGGGTTTGAAGCCAGAAGCAGCCTATATAACTTAGAGAGAACCTATCTCAAGATAAAAAAAAAAATAGAAAAGGGACTGAGGGTGCAGTTAGTGGTGGAGCATCCTGGATTCAACCCCTAGTACTGCAAAGACAGAAAAGAAAACCAAAAAGAACAGAACAGAAAAGACATGACTCAACCTTACTTGAGTCCCTTTTTTTTCTTTTGACCATCAGCTCAGTTGCTGAATCTAACTCAAAGCCAAATGAAGAGTCCTTTGATATCATCCCTAGAGGTCAAGCTCATGGTGTAAAGAACTCTGATAGGAAGTAGGGAGAATAGATTTGGACAGGTCAATGGAAGCTATCTGGCAGATTTACTTGCCTAGCTTACTCTTTAGGAAATGAACACTTTGCTACCAGAGCAAATGACATGTTGATAGAAAGATGAAGGAAAGTATATGTGGTTCATTATGCCATGTTTAATGACAGTTTACAAATTGATTAAAGAGGAAAAATTTATTAAAACAATCCTTTGGAAGAGGTGATGTGAGGTAGTAATTGATACTTCAGATGATTTTCTAAGAAGGCTTCTATATGACATTATAGACCTAATTATTTCTTGATTTGAATATATCTTTCACGGATTTAAAAGATTCAATAGATTAAGAGATTTCGGTTACATTTAGAGGCAATATGTTTTCATCCATTTTTAATTACATTTTACTTAATTTTAAGTAAAATAAAGTCAGAAATTCAGCATTGCTTTACATTACCGTGGATACAACTCAAAAACATGGACCATGTTAAGTGGTAGAAAGAAGGACGATTTAGAAATAAAGTTAACTGCACATTAAATGTAAGGATACTTTAGTTGTTAACATATGCAAGAATCTTAAATGGTACTTTTGTCGTCATTATGACTAGGACATTGTATTGCAATGTTCACCTGTCCACCTTTATCTTCCAATTCAATACCTGCACATCATCATATCCACTTTCTTCCTTGTCCTCCACCAATCTGCCCTCCACTTCTAAACTTGTATTATTTCAAAAATGCTATGTAAATGGAATCAAATAGTATGGCAGCTTTTGAGATTGGCTTTTTGCACACAGCCTAATACCTTGGACATCCATCCATAGTGTGTGGGTAACTTTTTCCGTTATACTGCTTTTTAATTAAATGTATTAAACATTTGTGAACCAATTATTTAGGTGAATTGCCTCATGGTCATCTAAATCCTTGCTATTCAAAGTTGTGGCCAGACCAGCAGCCTCCACATCATATAGAGCTTGTTAAAATATGGCATTTCAAGTGTCATCCCCAAACCCTGTATCTGCATTTGAATAAGAGCTTCAGGTGATTCATGGAGCAATTAAGTTAGAGAATCCCTGATCTAAATCACATAGAACTTTAAAAAATTGCAGAACTCACCTGAGGATGATTTCCCACCAGATTTTAAAGAAAACTTGAGACTCTAATATGCCCCTTGGAAGTAATTTTCTGTGAGCTTTTCAGACTATCATTCACTTTTTCTGTTGCTAAAAAAAAGGTAACGGGATTAATTTCCCCCAAGTTTCATCAGGCATGTTACCAGTCTGTATGAAAATATTCTTTTCCTTAGCCAATCTGGCAAATCCACTGGAGAAAACTGAGAACTGGCTTGTGGCCATTCTATGTGCAGAGCACCACCATTTTCACTACAGAAAGCCCCATTGTCTAGAAATAATAGTGAGGTTTTGCCCACAGCAGAAATCTGCATTCAATCCCCTTATCCCAGGAGTGGAATTTCGCTTACAGCCAAATTCTCAAGTCTTCTTAATTTTGGTGAAGATATGTGTTTTTGTAAGTGCAAATTCATGAAATTAAAGTTGGACTTTTCCTAGCTTTCCTCTCTCCAGTGTTTTATGACAGGAAGGACCTTTGAATATTTTCTCAAAATAGCAAGTGCCAGCAAAGCTAAGCCAGGTTTGCTTTTAAGCTCACCACCCAAGTCTTTGTGAAAGCTTGGCTGGGAAACATAAAGATATCACTGTGAATTTTGACAGTTTTCCAGTGTGTTCCAGTCAGGTGTAGTCAGTGATCCAACAGACCATTATTTTATGGAGACAGTCCTACACCTGAGTCCCACAGGTCAGTGGGATTGCTCGCCTTTCTGGTCCTCTTTGTGGTAGTCTCATAGATACGGCCTTTAAGATAAATAAATGAGCCCAGAGAACTGTGAGGAGTGCCAAGTCATCTGACTTTTTAGAAAGATTTCTATTAAAGATGTGTAAAATGGCTTCACTGAGAAAAACACAAGCAGAAATTACTGCACATACAGCAATGGTATGTACTACCATTTCATTACTGCAAGCAGCAATTCAATTGAAAAGGTTACTTTGACTATTGTTTTACTTGGAAAGACGTTTGTTTTCATATTCCCAGTTGCTAAATGCAGACAGTCAGAATTTCTAACAATAGCCACAGTATATGACTGTTTCTGCAGCATTCTTGCCTGACATAGGTGGTGTCAAAATAGTTGGAATCCCAAAGTAATTATCCTGTTCCATCTCACTCACTGTGTTAATGCTCTGATGCAATTTGTGCACTCCACAAAAAGTACATTTCACTACATTCCGTTGTTTAACCTAGAAGTATGTTTTAAAACTGTGTGTTGCTGGATGGGCAATGAGCTTTTAGTAAAGAAATGAGAAATGACTTGTTTGTTTCAAAAAACCTTTAGCTTGACTATTGTTCTATGATAAATTTCTGTTACACAAAAGATATTTTGTAAGTTTTAAATTAGAGCCAACTGAAGCTGAAAAATAATTTTCATCATACAATCACAAAGAAAATGCCCTCATCTTGCCAAAGGGGGAAAATGAATTAAATAAATCAAATGAATAAAGAAAATATCATAGGACTAAGAAGCCATATCTGCATAGTATAAGAATTCCAATAGGTATATTTTTGAATAGCTAGAATTAATTGCCATTATCATTCATTTTCCTTATTGTTTAAAAGATATTTCTGTATGTACTAATGTTGGTGTAGAAAACACCTTAATCAACTCTTGAGTGTTTTTTCTTCCTAATACATTCTTGAATCCCTGTATTCAAGAACTATTTGGAGAACTTCTTGGCTTTCTCCTAAAACACATCTAGAATGTGTATCCTCAAATCACTTGTACATTTCAAACTTTTAACTAAAAATTTACCTTCTCATGTGTCTGAAATTTGTTTGTTTTTGCCATGATTGCTTCAAGGCTATTACTCCATTTGTGCACATTGTAAGAAATTACAAACTTGTAAATACAAGTGGATGCTGAACTATTAGCTAAAGCCATTCACAACATTTCTGAAATTAGCTCATGTAGTAGAGTTTCCCAGTTGCTCCTAAATAGAAATTAAGATGAAAATTAAGTTCACAGAACCCTAATAGCTTGTTTTTTAAAAAACTAAATATATTCAATGGGCTGGAATTTAGCTCAGTTGGTAGAGCACTGCGCTGCAGTCTCCGAGGTCCCAAGTTCAATTCCCAGCACCGCAAAAATGGGAGAAGGACCTGGCAATCTACTCCCAAGGCAATCCTGAAACAGTCTGCCATTGAAAACCCTATGAGGGTCACTATGAGTTGGATACCGACTTGATGGCACCTAACAACAACAACAACAAATATAGTCAGGTGAATTTTTAGTTCTATTTTTTACTGTTGGCTATTTATCCCATTATGATTTTCTTATAGAAAAAGAGCCAGGTACCTTAAGAGCACTTTTCCATGAGTGTTTTTCTTTATAAGTTTAGGGTTTTATTTTTACAGTTAATTCTTTGTGCCATTTCTATAAAATTTGAAGCTAAAATTGTTCCACTAAATATTTTAAAAGACCTCTTTCTCCGCCTTGCTGATGTATAGAGTCTTGGGCATTATTCTAGATCATGCTAGATTAGTCTACATTGCACAGTATTGAGGCAGGTGACTTCTCTGCTTGATGGTCTCTGAAGGGGTCCAAGGAAATGTTGAGTGACTGCAGCATTCTCCCTTGCTATTTTTTCACTTTGATGATTACAGATTTGCTTAGTCCTTAAGCCTCTTCAATGAAGCAAGATTCAATGTGGTAGATTGAACAGAAATACTTCCTCCTCTTTCAGACTCTGTCTTCTCAAACTTCTGTTCTTTTCTTGAATTAATTGATGCTGATCTTTAGCCAATCAAATGAAATTCTTTGTTTTTTCTTAAATTATCTTTCTCAGTTTTAACTTATTGCTGTCAGTTATACAAGCACAGGACTTCATAAGTTTTAAGTGAGATTTTTTTCTTTTTAATTTATAATGATTTTCTTTTTTCATATGTATATTCAACATTTGTTATTTTCTATTTCATCATCATTTCATTGTTTTCTCTTTATTTCAATTCCAGCATTTATATATTTCTTTTCACTGGTAATTTAAATACTGTCCATGATGGCATCTGCCAGAGAGTGATGAGGAAAACAGGATCCATGCCAAGTAGCTGAATGGAGAGAATATAACATGGAGGAAATTAGCTATAGAGATAATAGAGGATCCGTGAGGCAAACAGAGGACAAGGAAACAATCTAGAGATTAACATCACTGAAATTCCTAGAGCTGAGGAAAGCAAGGTAAGAGAAAGATTATCCAACTCCTAAAAGAATCTGTATCACCAAGATACAAATTCAAAAAGAATGTCAGAAGAAATATTCTGTTCCCTTTCATTTCCCTGTCTTCTAAATTCCTATCAATGCCTACCATCATCAGAACCTATAAGAAGTCACTGGTAAAGGGAGCTTGGGAAATGCAAGTCACAGAAGAAAGCCAGAGGAATGAACAAGAAGGGATCTGAGCTTCAATAGACAGATGATTTAGTGGGTTGATGGTAGAGTTGGTGTACTTTTACTCTGGGCATAGTTTTCTTGGCAAAATTTAGGTGTAAGTGTTGTACATACCCTGTGATAAGTTTAGCAAATATGAGTCACAGGAAAATTGGGAAACACCCAAGTTCAGCTAAGGTGCTTGGGTTAAATCTTTGCCTGAAATACAATAGACTTTGAAAGAAAATACCCACCTAGCTGGTATTTATACATATAAATTAAGAATGTGCTTTCAAGAAAAGATTATATCTACTTGACACTTGGAAAAGAATTATAAGATTTTGTCAATGGACTTTTATTACTACTGAGAGAAGAAGGAATATTGACCAACTATTTGACCTATAATATTTAGCATCCAAAATTGCCAACCAATCTCATGAGTTTAATTATGAGACAGTTCCTCTACTTCTGGGCATTTCTGGATAGAATGACCAAGAGCAAATACATTCTAGGATGCATTTGATATACTGTAACAGTTCTTACGATCTGGTATAACTGGTTTTATCAATTTTCTTTGTCTATTTATTAGTAGGAAAACTGAGATATTTGCCTAATCTGATGAAGCATCAGCATGTACATCTGGAAAATAGGAAGAATAATTAACTCATTGTAAGGATACCTTGAACTATATGTGCACTAGATTAATGCTAGTTTTCAATTGCTCTGTGTCTTGCCTTAGTGGAGATAGATACATAGAATTATAATAACTTTTGATGATAACTAAGAAAATGATCTTGCCAAGGTGGGCTTGGGTTAACTCAGTTGGTAGAGTGCTTCTCTGGAGTCTCTGAGGCCCTGCGTTCAATTCCAAGCACCACAAAAATGGGAAGATGTCACAATCCACTCCTGAATCAATCCCGAAACAATCAGCCATCGAAAACACTCTGAGGGTTGCAATGAGTAGGACACAACTTGATAGCATCTAACAACAACAACAATTCCCTGATGACTACCTTCTGCCTTCATATAGCAACTAAAGCATATGTCTACTACTCTACCTCACTTACCATGTTGAAATTGCAGAAGACTTAGGTCATCATTCATATTGCATGGAGTAAAACTTCTTTCTTATGTATAAGAATGTACATAGCTTAAGGAAACCAGTGTCTGCTGTTTTATAGAAGTTGAAAGTGCCACAAAATGGCTTACCTTGCTCCCTTGTAGGTAACTTGCAGTCAGGCTACCTAGGTTCCTGTGATTAGTTGTGCCAGCTGAAGTGTTGTAGGGATCATGAAGACCCCTCAGCATTACTCTAAAAAAAAAAATCTCAAACTCCTGGGATCACACTGGCAAAGGAGTGGTAGTAGTGTGAGAACAGCCCTGGCCTATGCAGATGGATTTGGACAGGGGATGAGATAATGTTTACTATTGGAGCTGATGGTAGTGGTGTCCTCACAAGACTAGTTCCTCTATGTAGTTCTGGGTGTTTTTCCTTCATATATGGCCCTGACATTACTTTGTGCGTGTGTGTGGTATTGCAGGGCTGAACCCAGGGCCTTGTACATTCTTTGTACATGATCCACCACTGAGCTTCATCCCTAAATCCCCTTTTTAAAAAATGCATCTTGAGACAGTGTCTCTAAATTATGCAGGCTGCCTCTGGCCTCACACTTGCAATCCTCCTGCCTCCTCCTTCTGAGTTGCTGGGATTATAGATATGCACCACTGCCACTGTGCCTGGCCTAATAATATTACTTTCTAGCAATTTCTGGAACAACCCATTATTGTCATAGTAAACTTGTTTTCTGCATGAAAAAGTCACAGCTTTAGATACTGGCAGCTTAAAATCCTGGTTGGTATAAGATAACATGTTTATGTTTCTGTTCCCATCTAATTGATCTTCCCTGTGTAGTTACAAATATCTAGTGCTGTCATATTTGGAATACAATAGGAGCCAAACTTGTACTGAACTGAGCCTCATGGTTCCTTTCTCATGCTCTTTCAATAGACTTCTAGTATAATTTAACTTTTTCTTGAAGATTTGCTTCCAGAGGAGAGCAATATATTGAGCAGCTGACATGACTTCTAAGGAGTCCTGAACACTCATACTTTTTTAAACAAATTTAGTGACTTTCTGGTCAGTGTCCAATGACTATGCTTAGCCTGAATCAGTTCCCAGAAGCCTGTTTCTTTACAGTGGCCCAGACAAAATCACATTTCTGGGGCTATAAAGTTGAGGTTAGCCTTAGCCTATGGAAATGCTACCTTGTGTAAGGTATCACTTAAGTGGCCAATCTTTTTAAATGAAATTTCCAAATTAGGAAAGTTCTAACTTGAGCAATCCCTTCTGTATCTGTTACAATTTTCATTATTTCTCACCCATTTTCCTATAAATATTTTCCCTTTCACTTTTACTACTCTTTGGCAGAAATAAAGCTGGATTGTTGGAAAGATAAAGGCATTTGTTTTTGAATTGCATAAGGAAACATTGCACTATTACAAACATTTGAACTGTCCTATTGCCTTGACGCTTGCAGCTGTAGTCCTGTGGCATCCGATCCCGTCAGATCTCGGAAGCTAAGCAGGGTCGGGCCTGGCTAGTACCTGGATGGGAGACCAACTGAGAGTACCAGAAGCTGTAGGCTTGGGAAAAGGACCTGGCAACCCCCTCCCAAAAATCAATCTGCCACTGAAAACCCTATGAACAACAGAGAAGCACTGACAATAGTGTTTCTCCTGTTGTACATAGGGTCGCTATGAGTCGGATACCGACTCGATGGCACCTAACAACAACAACAATTGCCTTGACACTAACAGGGGTTGGCTGCTAGAATTTTAAAGAGAGGGGCCAAAAACAGGAAGGCAGTTATTGACCTTAATCTAAAGCCTCATATTAAAAAATAAGAATACATTTATGTAAGCATTCACTCATATGTGGGCATGTTAATCAGGCAGGAAAGAAGTAAAAGTTATTTAAAATCACTCTTTTCAATTGAAACTGATTTAAAAATTCTGGGTGATTTTAGGGACTTTTGTTTAAAATCCACTAGTTAATATTTTTGTATGTTTATTAGTAGTTTTGCAGATGTTAAGTTCACCAAAGTCTTTTTATCCATATTTTAACTTCTTGTATTCTATGCACAATTAATGATAAGGAAATCACTTTAGAATTTGCAAAGAACTTTCACATACATTTACTTATGTGTGCTTCAGAAACAGCCCCAGGTAATAACTACATTTATTAGACAGCCAAACAAGGTTTTAACATATTATAACTGTTCTTCCTAATCCTTTGTTCTTATGGTGATCCAATGATACACAGAGTCATTGTAACATCCATTTACAGCTTTATAGTTTTCAGTATCCTGTTGAAAACACTCAAGCCTGAGTAGAAAGAGAATCTTTGGCTTTATGCACGTCTTCTATAGCACGTTCAAGATAAGTCTCTCCATTTTGGAGGAAGATTTGTAACTATTTTTCACTTTCACTAAAATGTGTGTCACCATTACACTTTACTAGAATCATACAGATTCCGTTGTTTTCTTTTCAAAGCTATGTTTTTAATATTTTCCAGGACAGCTAGAGAGTAACATGAGCATTTAATAATACCCAGTATCTCTGGCTATTCTTAAATCATAAAGGAGAATTCTCTTCTGGTTTAACAAAGCATGGATGATGTGTTTCTTTTTCTGTCTGGTGAGAGGCTGAGAAAGCAGTAAATTGCTGAGTGATAATTAAATATGCAGGTAGAAAATGTAATGAAATGTCTTAAATTCAACAGGTGCAGTTGTGTAAATAACATCTATTTTAATGGAATTGAACATTAGTTATAAAATTTGGACTTTTTAGTTATAAAACTAGGTAATTACCTTCTTGTAATGTGAAGATGGCAGATTATAACTATTCTATATTGAGACTTGCATTTGATAATGTGATAGAAGCTTTCTACCTTTTATGAAAATTATTCCTCATCCAAACATTCAGAGTAAATATGTTGTTGTTGTTGTTGTTGTTGTTGTTGTTGTTGTTGTTGTTAGGTGCTATTGAGTCAGATCTGACTCATAGTAACCCTCTTAGGGTTTTCAATGGCTGTTACCAGATTGCTCTGGGAATGAGTTGCCATATCCTTCTCCTGTTTTTGTGGTGCTGGGGATTGAACTTGGATAAATACAAGAGATGAGAAAAACAAGATGTTTAGCCCCAAGCTAAATGCCACATAGTAAGTGGTCATATTTTAAGAAGGAGCCAATGGCATTTAAAATTATATTTGGTAAAAATAATGTTACTGACTAATGGAGACTCCCTTATCCAACCATTTCCTAATTGAATATATGAATAACTGTGATCTCTGGATCGACACCTGTAACATACTCTTCTAAAGTGCTATGACAAAGAACTAGTATACAGAAGCCTAGAAATTTGCCTCTTCTTTCATGATCTTGGGCAAAAACTGTGGTTTCTGTTTTGGTCTTTTCTCATCTGATGACATAGAAATCGTTTCCTTAAGAGTATCTATGAAAAAAATATTAACTCTTTCAGAGAGATGTTAAGTTGTAAATGGAGTCATATTTATTATTATTTGACTTTGGGAGATCCTGGAACTGATAAGGATAAATCAACTATTGATAACTTGATTTTAAAGTAAATTTCAGTCATTACAGATTTGAAGATGCCAAGTTCTACAAAGCTGACAAAATGAAGTAAGGCTAGTGAACCAGGAGATACCTCAAAGAAATTCAGTTTGGAGTCAAACTCACTTGGTCATAGAGCAAAGAAAAATTTAACTCAACAATTAAAATATCAATGGGGAAGGATTTGGCAATCCACTCTCTAGGCAATCCCCAAACAATCAGGTATTGAAAACCCTATGAGGGTCCCTATGAGTCAGTATGACTCAACAGCATCTAAAAACAACAACAACTAAAATATCAAATAATTAATATTTCAGGACAATTTTCAAAGCATAGTCCATTTGCAGGGAATAAAAAATAAATGTAACCTTCCAAAGACTGTATACATATGTTATATATGTGTTATGGCCAATAGAGAAATTTAAGAATTATATTTATAAACAGGAATCTACTCACATCCAATAGTGGAGCATAATAATTTTTAAATTAAAGGCCAGTAACTTTACTACCCATATCTTGCACACATTAGATAAGCCTATTATGTTTTATCCAATTAAAATATTTCATCATATAAATAAAGACAGAACAATACCAAAATCATTAGTATTAAAAATACAAATGTATATTTAACTATTTATTAACCTTCTGTTTGGAAAGACACATCTCTTATGTCTCTTTCTGGAGTTTAGAAATAATATAGTCAAACAACCTGGAGGAATGTATTTATACATCTGGCTTTGATAGCAGAAGCAGAAAAATATAGACTAAGAACTTTTAGCTGCCCATGGGGAAGAAAACAGGGCTGACTGTAAGGTGCATCTAGACTTCTAATCTATTTTTATGAGCTGTAGACTTAACTTATGGAAAGAGAAAGCTGTTTCCATAAAGGTCCCATTAATATACTATGTTGTTGTTATTGCTAGTGCCACCGAGTCAAGTGTGACTCGCAGTGATCCTATGTACAAGTGAATGAAAAACTCCCCAACATATGCCATGTCCAGCACTATGTCAGTGCTTCTCTGCTATTCACAGGTTTTTCAATGGCAGATTGCTTTGGTAGTATACTGCCAAGTCTTTCTCCCTAGCCTGCAGTATAGTGAAAAAAAAATGCCACTCTGGTGCACAAGAAGAGATTCTTCCTTCTCCTGTGAAATACTTTGGTACTTCAAGTGCTCAAAGAGCATGCACAAAACAAAATGGCAGATAATTCTAGGTAGTTCTAGAGATTAATGCATGAGATTTTATGTGAAGCTACAAGCTTTACATCAACAAGTAAGGAGAGGTGTGAGAAGAATAACATGACCTTTTCAGACTTCATTAGATCAAGAGGTTTGGGGAGACATGAAATTAATTAGGAAACTTGAGGTAGAATCCTATCCTTAAAAAGATTATCACTTACTACGAGAAGATAAACATGAAAGTATAAATTCAATCTGTCTTATAATTAATAAAAGTATGTTTTGAATGATATTTTTCATCTATCATCAAAATTGTAGACATGTACAAGATAGTTTGATCTAAAACAAGATATGTGTGAAATTTATCTTTTGGAAACCTACAAAGGGTACATTGCAGGGGAGATTGTCATCATGAAGAGTTTTTGCAAGCATGGATTTCAGATGCTTCACAGATGGGTAACTCTTTGTACCTCTAGGCACAGGTGACTAATGATAGGTATTCTTTTCATTTATAATTGGTGAATCTCCCAAACAATATTAGAGAGAACAGAAGCAATGAAATATGAAAACCTTAGCATTTCTTCTATACACAAGTTTTCAAATCTGTCTGTATACCAGGATCACTGGGATAGCTTATAAGAATGCAGATTCTCAAGTTGCATCTCTAGGTAATATAAATCATCAGGTCCAGTGGGGCTTAGGTATCTTTGTAAAAGTTCCTCAAGATGATTTTAACAGCATTCAGCTTTGGGAATCATTGGTATACTCTATAGACAATACATGAGAAATCAGGATTCCTTGGTAGAGGTTGACATTGTCAGATAATTATCCACTGAAGAAGTGAAACTTAGACATGGTATAACAGGAAGCATGAGATGTGAACCATGGATGAAATCCTAAACTGTTTAGAAGGGAAGATGTATTAGGTTAGCACTAGCAGCCATAAGAAACAATTCCCTAAATAACATTGCTTTGCAGCAATAGAAGTGTATCTTTCATCAAGTATCAATATGTCAAAAGTGTTTTTGGTTGGATGATAGTTCATCATATGGTATGTTGGGGGTTGTGGGTGTCTAAGTGCCATTCAAATTGTATTTCCATTATCTCTTAGGCTTTGTCATCTTTTATGTACATTCAACAAATAAAAGGACCAACTGTTTCTTAAACTCTTTGACCTAGAAAAGATTCAGATTACATCTGCTCACATTCCATTGGTGAAAACCAGTGGCATGACCACCCCTAGATGCACATTGGGTTAGTGGGCAGGGAGCTGACCAGGGACTGCAAATTACAGTCCTTGTCTATAGAGTTGCTTCTCAGTGGTACAGCAGTTTAGCATAAAATTGAGTGCATAGCAAATCATTTCCACGACAATGGATAACAAATTCTAAATAAAAATGAATTTTCTTAGTGCTATTCTCCTACAAATATTAGCCTTAGTTATATATGTGTTTCATATTTTTGTGTTGATACGTGTTTCTGCATGACCACTTCTTATTTTCTACTTACCTTAGGTGTATGGGCTGGAACTTACAATATTGATGTGCTTATAAACATCCTTTGACTTCATCAAACCCAAAGTTTGAATTTGCGTGTGTGAAGATGACTCCTGGAAGTAATTAGTCAATAGTCACAGTGGTCATCTTATGCCCACAGGAAAGACTGAATGGTTAAAGTAAATGAGGTGCTGTCTAAACACATTTGATATTTTTTATTATTGTTTTTCTGTTATAAACAGAAAGAAAATAGAACCAGGAGGAATTCAGCTAAGAAAATATTCAGTGTTTAATATGACCAAGTTTCAAAAGAATGGAGTAACATTTGTGACACTGGCCAAATGTGGATACTTCCACATTTGGATACTTTCCAAAAGGAAAAGACCTGAGAAATGCAGTCTTGAAACCTACAGTGCCAAGGAACAGAGGGAATGAAACAGGGAGTTCGAGCCCCCTGAAGATATAAATTTTGTGGGGATAAGTAGGTGTGTGAAGAAGCTAAAAATACTTTTATTTCTTTTGTTACACATTTGATTTGTGTTAAGAACAATCAGTACTCTCACATAATTAAAGCAGCTCTGACATTTTGGTGTGTTTCATTGTTGGGCTATGCACAGAATGTTCCTACTGTCTTTGTTAATATATTTTGAATAAAGATGGGTTTTATATTCTTTCTGACCTTGTGATGCTACCTTGAGCTGCATTGCACTGTATAAAGAGATAAAGGAACTTTACAATGATCAATCTCACCTATTAATGAAAAAAATTGCTTATTGCCAAAAGGGAAATGGATTTTACATTACTCCAAATTGAGTGACAGTTTAGCCTATTAAAATTATTTTCATAGGGGCAATGTGGCCTCAGGAAAAATCTGTTAGCTTGTAGTTCCTGTGAACATGAGCTTATTACTCATGATTTGATAATATTTGGAGGAAATAAAATTAGTGACATTTGTCAGTATTAACCTGCTTCCCTCTTTTTTATCCCCCTCTAAAGAAATATAGATATATTATTTTAAGAAAAAGAACATTTAAAGATTTCCAACAGTATATATCTGACTTTGGAATGTATTATATATATTTTTTCTTCCAAAAGTACTTGTACCATGCATGTTGTCTGAGATTAAATTAAAATAGCATTTAGCTGCTTTTCTATTCATAGCATAACAACTTGTTAGCTTCATATACATCTTTCAGAATATTATCAAGAAAGTTTTAAGACCTCAAGTGGCCAATATTGATGCCACAAAATCCATACATAGAGTTCAAGTATATCTTTCCCAGACATCATCACAC